>VUQR01030000.1:0-14566 GCA_015108515.1 Hemichromis elongatus
CCATTTTTTTCACTTTCATCAAATTTAGGAGTACATATACACTAAGTTTATTGATGTCTTTAATTAATAAGAAAACTCCAGACGATTCCATTCTGAGCATAAGAAGCTTCTGATAGGTTAGTAGAGTCCGTTTGATTAAATTGGTGGCACACCTGTGTTTGCATATAAGGCACCCCCAAACACAGAGCCTGTTTCTGTGACATGGGTGTTATGGGAAAATCAAGAGATATGAACCAAGACACCAGGAAAAGAACTGTGGACCTCCATAAGTGTGGCTCAATTTGGAATACAATTTGGTGCCATTTGCAATTAAGAAATACAAACAATTTTCTCTTTACTATTAAATTGAACAAATGTGCATTTTAATACTTAACTAATATCTAACTATCTGAAAAAATAACATGTAGACTGATTTGATGTTACAATTAAAATTTGTTTGTGTTTTTATCTGAAGAGTGTGTAAATATCTGGTTTCAACTGTATATTTGATGATGTTGGTGTTTGGCTTGATTATCAGCACAAAGAGGGAGAGAGAGGAGCAGAGAGGGAGATGGAGAGGAGACTAAGGACAGAACAGAGATGGAACAAGAACCAGGTGACACAGACATGTTTCTCAAATGGTTGTTTGCCAAAACTCATCAGAACATGTATCTAGTACCTAGTGTATCTTTTTAGATACCATTTGTTACTTTTCAAATTCTATATTTATTAAGTTATGAACAACAAGGCTAAATAGTTATATAAACTAAATAGTGTACTTTGGTAGAATTAAAAAATAATTATAGTGCAGGTCTATAATGAGTTTCAGTGCTACTATCATCGTTTTGACTCTGGTTCTGACTTGGTTAAGTCCTAAAGTAGTCCTGATTTTGCATATAGCAAAAACATATAGAGTTCTAATGTACTGCAATTTATGAATTTTTTTTCAGGGATGGGTGATGAGCTTGATATCAAAGGTGTTGTTACAGACTACACTTTCCATACCTGAAGTATTCTTGGATTTACCTGGCTTAAAAGTATCAACAAGGTTATCTCAGATTTTTTTTTTTTTTAATGAAAAGTCACATTTCTGCTTTTAAGATGTACCAGTGCCAATAATGTCTCTGATAACAACAGTAAACTTTATTCTGTTGTTAGTCAGATATGGTTTTAGGCTTTGGATCATGAAGATATTAAAGTATGGTTATAGCTTTATATTGATGGTGGGTAAAGCTATAACCATACTTTAATATCTTGAGGCGACTGTTGTTGTGATCTGGCGCTATATAAATAAAATTGAATTGAATTGAATTAAAGTATTTCGTTGAATGTGGATTTCATCTACTTTGCCTTTTTATACACCACCACCATCACCAAAACAAAATAAATAAATAAAAATTTAAAGTGATAATCACTCTCTCTGTGTGCATGTGTGTGTAAAGCAATGAATGTGAAACAAATTCAGATTAACAAAAGCCCAGTTCCTGTACATGTTAGATTAAGCTGTGACAATGAGCCAACATCCAAAACATCAGACTTCCCTGAATAGAATGAAGCCATCATTGATAACTAACTTTTCCTTCTATGACATGCTGAATATTCTGCTGTAATACCAGTTCTGCTGTCAGTTACTATTTACTAATAAGGTTTGACAATATAATAAATTTGCTGCTTGTAATTTATTGATAAATATATTGAATTGTCTTGTTGTTGGTATGATTTTATTTGCTCGTGAAGAATCCGACATCTTCACACTGCAGCATGGAACTAAGTTTTGGACTCTACTTACTGTCTCATTTTTACATTTTAAGGTGAATGGTATTATCAACCTTCATATCACTTCCTGTAAAAACATTAAATGAATGAAGCTAGCATGTCTAAAACTTACTCACTGCAGTAAAGCATTTAGAGCAAAACTTACTACAACTATTACACTTGTGATATGGACATTTATGTCTTCTTAAAAATGAAAACATTTAGCATTTTAAAAAATAAGAAATAAAAGTAAAAGCATAAATGTGTAGGGCAGCTGGGTGTAATAGTTTTGCCTCATTAAACTTAAGGAAAGTTTATTAAGCGCACAGCCCATTTCAGATGTATCACCACAACAAACTAAAAAAAGGGGGAAAAACTCTCCCAAAAGGTAACATTAGTGTTAGTGAATGAAAAGGTTAGATAAATGGATAAAGATAAATCTGATTGGGTTCATTATAGCACGTGAGAAACCTCAGGGCAGGGTGAGACAGCATTGTCCCATCTTGCTACTCCTCTCAGGACAACATATCAACTGTGATACTTTGGAGGAACAATGCAGAAAGGTCACTCTCAGCTCTTTATCTTTGGTGGTACTGTTACCACCAACTATGCAGGGCTACAGCTGTTTTGTCACCCTGTGAACAGGAAGCAGTTAGAGGGGGTGCAATCTAATTAAAATCAACTATTCGAGTGAGAACAGAAAGAAGGTAAATAATACATTCATTTCTGCTTGGGCTTTGAACATACCTTGGCTGTAATAGTCCCATTGCTGGACACTTTTACTGGACTTAAGCCATCCTTTCAGGTGTAGCTCTTTGATTCACTCTGCTGAGTATTCAGCCATATGCACACTGCAGAAACACTTGCTCGCACTAGTACTAATTAGGCTGTGGGATTATTTTTTCAGGTTATGTATTTCACCTGTCAAAAAACATTCAGCATAAGTGAAAGAAGGATTTAATACATTTTAAATAATTTTACAAAATGACTTTGCAGCAGTTCCCAGTGTCTAAACTGTTTGCTTGTTGGTGTTGGATGAAAATTGGCAGCGACAGGAGTTGCTAAATTTATAGAAAATAATTGGGTTATATATTTACAATCAGTGTTTTTTCTTTTACCATTCACTCTAATGAAACAATGCAAGTCTTCTTGGTGAGAAAGATCTCCATAACACCAAACGACAGTGGTTGTGGCACTTAAAAGCCATAAACACAAGATAAATGTTCATCAGCTGCGTAAGTGAACCATCCATCATGAATGAATGAATGAATCATCCAAGTTGCAAGAGGAAAAAGATTATTTAAATGTAGCAGAGTGCTGATGCTGACATAAGAATGAATAAATGAATCCATCCTAATTGTGAGGAATTTCTGTGTAAGTGGCACACAAACAGATGAAATATGCTGGCCAATGTAAGTGGAGAAAAAGAGGGAACTGTGACTGATCGCTATTAGGCTCATCTGAAAGAGAGGCCAACTGTTGGAAGTACAACAGCAACACCCTGTGGCTGTGATAACTCATAACACCGACTCCTGATTTTAAACATGACCCAAAATACTCCACAGTAACACATATTGACAGCAAAAACTAAATCAATAAACTCACCTTTGGCTCAGGAGGTAGAGTGGGTTGTCTAACACCTGGAAGGTCCGTGGTTTGATCTCTGGCTTCTCCAATTTGCATGTCAAAGTTGCGCCAATGTATCCATGTGTGGAAATGTTAGACAAGATGCCATATAATAGATGTCCCATTGTGTGTGTGTGTGTGAGCGTGCATGTGTGTGTAAATAGAAAAATAGTTCATAACTAACATTCTATAAAAAGAGCAACTTTGGACTCTAAATCTCTAAAACTTGATGACTGAAAATGTTGTGCAGTTTTTGCTGCATCCTTCAAAGGTCACATCTGAAGGCTGATTATGTCACAGCAACTCGACGAAGGCTGTCCCAGTTCGAAAGCTGCTTCAAATGCGGCCGAAAAATGCATCCTCATTTCCCCAGATTTGAAGGATGGATCAGGTGTATCCTTCGTGGTCCAACCTATCGTAGAATTCATAGCGCGGCCCAGCCAATTCCTGTTTCCAACAATAGCAACAGCTACTTAGTT
The DNA here is from genome assembly GCA_015108515.1 of Hemichromis elongatus. Classification (NCBI taxonomy): domain Eukaryota; kingdom Metazoa; phylum Chordata; class Actinopteri; order Cichliformes; family Cichlidae; genus Hemichromis; species Hemichromis elongatus. Next base: position 3,840 of record VUQR01030000.1, read on the forward strand.
TTAATAATACTCTTATTACTCTTTTCAGTACTTGATTAATTAAGTTATTGTTCATAATATTTAATAATAATATAAAAATGCTTTCCAAACAAAGCAATGGCGGAAGAGTGCAGCTGAAGAGTTTGAACAATTATTCTTTCTGGGTCACAAAATAATAAACTTTAAACAACTTCAAAAATCTGCTCGGTTTATCAAGCCATCACATATTTGCAAAAGTGCTCCAACGTTTTCTAAGACGTCTGTTACCCATCAGCTTGATAGCTGACTGGGTGGTCAAGACTCATTAGAGCCGGAGACAACAGCAGGCTCCACATCGTTTTCACACCCCACACAGTCTTTTGTGTTCTCAGTTTAAACATGATATATAAGTCACTTAGACAACAAATATGAAGGCTAGACCGTCACGTCACATATCACAGCCTTGCATTTCCCGCCTTCTTGGTATTCGGATGCAGCCCCTGAATTGGGACACAGCCACAGGTTATCTGCTATTTTGTTTATAGTAGGGTGGACCCCAGAAAACTGTTTTTCTCTTCCTTGGTACAGGTCTACTCTGCTGCCATCTTCTTGTAGTTTTATTGTTGCTTTGTTGTGTCGTGTTGACTTGCATTTGACTGTAAGTGTATGTGTGATTGATAGAAAATTTACTTTCACGCACAGAATAAAGCACTGTATAAATGTGTACATGTAGCTTGCAGTAAAAAGTGTTTAGTGTTCAAGTGAAATACAAAAAGTGCTAACTGAGGTACCAGTCAACTTCGCTTTGTTGTAAATGTAGTTTAGAGAGTGTATTTATAATCTTGATTCTTTGCTGGTAAGAATATACTTCTTTCTTCAGGGATGGATGCAACATGCTGTCATGAAGTTCAAAACCCAGGCCAAATTTAGATCAGTTGTAATTTTGTTTTTTTATTGGTGGAATCCCAGATTTCATCAGTGCTCCTCATGCAGCACTGGTGCTGATATTATAGGACCACAGTGGTTCTCTCATACAGGCGGGTGAACATGCACAGCTCAAAAGGTTCACTGAGGTGAAAATACATTTTACTATATCATTCCCTCCGTCAGGATATCATTAGATAACTGGGGAAGCTCTTTCGCTGGAGTATAGAAACCAGACAGAAATGTATCCTACAGTTCCCTAAGATATGCTAAATATAATCCTTGTGAATTCAGTGTCAAGGATTTTAGAATTAATCATACAGCCCTGAAGACAGATCGATTGTCCTTTTAAAAACCCCAATAAATTCTATCCTTAGCTACTACATAAGGCATAAGACATTGCAAGAGACTTTTCATCTTCATCACTTCTATCATGATGCTGCTTGATGGTGACACATGGACTCAAGGACATCTCTTTTGTAAACAACACAAGTCACCTGTGCAGAGGTTGTGCAGGGATTCCTTTTGAAAAGATTTTAGGCAACATGCATCTAAGTTTTGACTGTGGTCTCAAACCATATGCCCATGCTCATGGAGCTAGGTCTAAAAAAAAACTTCCAGGTGAGACCATTCTAATCACCTTTGAAATGAGTGATTAGAATAATTATTTCAGGCTAGAGGGATGGCTCCTGCTATTAACAACCCTCTGTTCAATATCACAACAAATTATTTCATGCTCATTAGTATGAGTTGTGCTTGCTTAGTGGTTTGGAAAGCCTCCATTGGGAACATGCTTTATTACTCCCTGTGTGTAGAGCATGTAATTAACATTCATCAAATGCTGTGTTTATATAACATCCCTCCTCACAAATGTAATTTTGACATTATGTAAGTGTTATTTTCCTTATCAAGGAGGGTTTAACTGCTAAATTTGCAAAACTGTTACATCAACGATCAGCAGAACTGCATCTGAACTTAATCTTTAGAGAAAAACTATTAAAGATACTTTAAACTAACACTCTGTATTTGACACAAAGTTACATCAAAACCCAACCAAACACTGGCAAAAAAGTATCAGATATATTTAGTTTTGTAGACAATTGTGAGCAAAATACAGTCACAGTTGTTGTTCAATATCGTTTTAGAAATTCTATAAAAACTATATAACCACAGGACAAACATAGGACATTCTTGCTGTGAGGCAACAGTGCTAACACAACACCATCCTGCTGCCCACCACAACACAAAAGACAAAATTATTCTTGAAGAACTTGGACTTTCAAGATTTTAATGGTAAATGGAAAAAAAGGAGCACCATAGGGGGAGAAAAGTGTTGATGATTCTACGGGCCCATGACTGACAGGGTCCCTAGAAAAGAGTAGAAGAGTCAACTAGTCTTTTTTTTAAATGGAAATTATGAACCTATCCCTATAAGCTATATACCATATTTCACAACAATTTTACAACCATATTTTATTTTGTGCTTGTCAAAAAAGAATAAAATCCAATCAGCATATGACTCTAAGTCTTTAGGGACCTAGATAGCCTTAGATAGCCTTCTTACGCAGGATGAAGAGATCAACCTTAAATTTACTAGACTAAATTTTATGAACATATGAATAAACCCGGCTTGGCATATCTTACCAAAAAAGCTCCGAAACACAAGTTATTGCAGCTATTTATGATGCTCAGAATAATCATGTATATGATAATAAAACCATAAATAACACCTTTAAAGAATTTTACTGCAGAATGTCTCAGTCATCCAGGTCATCGTAGTCTAAGAAGCTTGGAAAGAAATGCGTCTGGACTTCTTTCCTTAAAGAGACGTTAGATTTCCAGAGAGGAAGTACTATACGCGAGTCTTTTTTCTCTTATAGACAGACAGCTCTTCTTAATGTGAACCGGAAGATATATACTTTCAAAAATACTAGCTACTCGTTTGGTGCTCTCACTGGATGCTGAAAAAGCTTTTGACCGGGTAGAATGGACTTAATTATTTTACACTTCTATAAATTCTGTATGATAATCCTCAGGTGTCCATTTTGAGTAATGGACTGAAATCAGATAGTTTTTTCATTGTTTAGAGGAATGAGGCAAGGCTGCCTCTCTGTCACCCCTTTTGTTTGCCATCGCATTGAACCAATGGTGGAAGCCATAAGGATGGCACCTGATGTATGCTTTTGTATACTTTGGGATATTTGTGACTCCGAAATTTAAACAAATGTATAAAGTAAATATTATTCTTCTGTTTGAGAAGGTAAAGAAGGATTTGGAGAGATGGAATTCCCTGCCCGTTTCCTGGCTAGGATGTATAGCCTTGGTTAAGATGAATATTTTGCCTCGACTGTTAAACCCAGTTCAAATGGTCCCAGTTAAATTTTCAAATAGGGTGATGAAGGATCTGAATGGCTGGATAAGATCTTTTATAGTGTAGCATCTTAAGGCCAAAACTTATGACATGAATATGCTACACTACAACTTCCAGGTTCAATAGGGGGTCTAGACTTGTCAAATATCAGACCATATTAATTGTCTACCCAAATGCAGTATATTTATGACTGGGTCACAAATAAGTCATGCTCTATTTGGTTGGGAATTGAAACTTCCCTTTAAATTCACAACCAAATTTACTAAGGGTCTTACTGTCTGGGGTTGTGCAGATGAGAGGAAGAGAAAACCCAAATGCAGGACTCGCAGGTAGGTGAGGACTGGTGATTTATTGTAGACAACGGAGGAATGAACAGAACATGAGATGGCTGACTAACTAGATGACTGAAAGGCTGGCTGGACTGAGGACACACATGCAGGAAAGACAACATCAACATCAATGACACAACAATGAACTGAAGAAAACTGAGGACTTAAATACACAGGCTGAATAATGAGTGACTAGGGGCAGGTGAGTAGACAGCTGACTAATGAAAAAAGGGAAGAGAACTAGAACATAATGCGCACAAACTAAGACTAACACAATAAAACGGGAAGTGGAACATACGGAGGATAAACAGTGAACATGAACTGAAAATACTGGGTCGACGACCCAGGAACCCTGACACTACGGTTCATTAAGAACTTTAAAGATATCAGATTGAGCTGTGATAACCTAGTCACACTTAAGGCCTGGTGGTCAGTATGCCGACATGAGGGAAGGTCAAAGTTCACATCTACGTTCACCCCTATTGAGAATAACCCCGACTTTCAACCTGGGATGCTCAAAATAGGTTTTAATCAATGGAGGGACATAGGCTGAGGGATATGCTGGTTATGACATTTGACCAAATGGTTGAGAAATATTTTCTCCCCAAACATGACTTCTTCCACTACTTACAGATAAGGCATTAAATCTTGCACAGTACCAATTTCAGTAAGAACCATGAAAGCTCTCCTGTTGAGAAATTATTGTTTTTAACAAATGAAGTGTTACCTGTGAATATATTTTATAAGGCTTTATGTCTCGCACTCTTAGTGATGTTACAGAGGCTTTGTTATGTCCCCACAAATGAGGTCTAGGGGATGGTGTGGGGAGCAGTAACAAACAGGACTGGGAAAGAATGAGGAGGCAGCCAACAGAGGAGTATGGTATATATTAAGGTCTTAAGAGAGTCAGCCACTGGATCTGTGAGCTGTCGGCTTTCAGCCTCAATGGCGTGTATGTGCTGGCATTCAAAGATCCTACGTGATGAACCCAAGATTTCAAATTGTGACTCATCAGTTTATAATAATACCTCTTTACAGTCTTCAGTAGTCCAATGGTGGTGTTTCATGGCCCACGCAAGCCTCTTTGTCTTATCACGATGTCTTAGTAATGGCTTTTTTGCTGCAACTCGTCCTGTCAAACCATTAGCTCGAAGTCACAGTTTACAGTTGAAAATAAGACTTGCTTACTATGACCACTATCAAGCTGAGCTTGAAGCTGTTGTCCTCTAAGCTGCCTAGCACGCAAGCTGTTAACTATTAGAAACTTGTTCTCTGATTCACTTGTGGTTTGGGGTCCGCCAGACCTTTTCCTGTCAGAGTTTGACCGTTTCTGAGTAACTTTTGATGGTGGAAAACAGTACTCGCTGACTGACACCTTGACTTTCTTTGCAATTTCTCTGTAGTAAAGACCTACATTTTTAAGTGTTATGATGGTTTGTCTCTGTTACATTGTAAATTTATTTTTTCCTTCTATTTTTGAAGCAACACAATACTTTCTGTGGTACAACACTGTTCAACTGATGCTCATGCTCATACCGATACCACAGAGTGTTCCAACACTGTTTTTATGCAGACAGAGGGGGTTGTAAGTAATCAAAAAAAGTTGGAACACCTGTAGGAATTAGTAGCACCAGCTTTCAAGACTCGATCAACCTCCATTGCTGCAGAACAGCTTTAAATTATTAACCATTTTTGTATAATTATGAAATGTACATTATTTTCAGTTTTGGGTAACCTTACCTTTTTTAAAACCTCTAGCAGTATACATCTTACTGTTGTACCATTTCAAGCTATTCATTGGACTTGAACAACTTGAACTGCAATAAATAACTTTGGGGTGTTTCAAAACTTTTGACTAGTAGTGTAAATAATTCTGTTTGTTCAGATTTAAACTAAATGGCAAGAAAATAATTTTTATTCTTGTAATCATTAAATTGTTTTTAATCTGAATGTAAGGTATATTTATATTAGGTCATCCACTGCATGCATAATACAATAAACAATGCATAATATATTTGAGTTTGTGCTTTCTGTATGTAGTGAATGTCAGTCATTTTTGCAGGGGTGCTGCAAGGATCTGAGGCCTAGTGAAAAAAAATATCACTTTGGGCCTCAACACTTTATTACCACGAACCATGCCAGCACTAAAAATAAATATTCTGCTTAGATAAATAGAATTTTTGATTTAAAAAAAATTCAAGATTGATGAGATGTGCCATGTTTTGTTTTTTTTACATTTTGATGTTTTTAAAGAAAAGGTTATCAGATTTTTCTTTTTTACACTGATTAGTACTTTACACTTAATACAAATACAAACAGTTAATTAATTGTTATTTTTTTGGGTAGAAGTAAATATAAATTCTCATCTATAAAATGGTGTAAAAGTTTGTGTTTTTTAGGGGGTTTTTTTTGCTTCAGCGTTTTTATTTATAATATCAAGTATTGAAAATATAACTGAAATAATCATTTTCAAACAAACAAAGACAGACAACAAAGTGTCTTTGTCCTGGACATAGTCAACTCAACTAGGTTTTAACTTGATTCGGCTTAAAGAAAGCACACACCACATTCATAGACACTGTACACAATATTCAATTGAATTTCAATTCAGGTTTATTTAAATAGGACCAAATCGCAACAACAGATGCCCCAAGGCGGTTTATACGCAGAGCAGGACTTATCGTTTAGAAGCATCTTTACAACAAAGAAATATTCCACACAAACGCAAATTTCTTTGTGTGTTATATCCGAACTAATTATGTCATTATTCACAAAAAAATATATTTTGCTTCATTTTCTGAAGCTAATGTCTTACGCTTCCGTACCTTTTTTGGTTTTCAGGGGACAGAATTACAATACGCACACACTTCCTGGTAGAGTTCTCCCCTCCCCTGCGAAGAATCAAAATACATTCCTAGCAAGCCAGCTAAACAAGTTGTCAAAAAGTTATGCTTGTTTGTCAAGTGGATAGACAAAAGAGTTTTTATAAAAATGGACGTTATTCCAAGTTTTTTCTTACATGAATAATAGAAAATATTCCCATGTCCACGTAGCCGGCACTGGTGACAAGTCGTCTACGAAGGGTTGGATTGTTGAAGCTAAGAAAGTCCTGGTAGCTAGCTTTAGCAACCAGGCCAACAAGCTAACGTGAGCTGCTATTTTAACAGGCCTCGAATTGCTTATCTTTGTTTAAGGTTGTGTTGTGACAATGTCAGACTCTGGTGAGCAATATTGTGGTCTTATTCTGTCGTCCCGCATCTTTAATTATCCAAAAAAGCAAACTTATTAAACACTTACTCTCAGCAGTAGTTTTTCGTAGCAGCCGTATAACTAAGCTAGTTATGCTATGCGGTTAGCCTTGACTGCATCAAGGGAACTGACAGTAGGCTGTCGCCGCTCCGTTTTTCGTTAGTTGATAGTTGGCGAAGAAATGATAATTTGCCATTTTTAAGGCTCTAACGTGTTTTTTTTATTGAGTAGCCATGTCTCCTTACGGCATCAGTCATAATTACGCGATTAAGATTTTTAAAAATACGATTGCGTAATTGTATTTGATGTCTTAAAACATATCTAAGTATCCTTGTGCTGATTTTAACTTTAATTGTTTATTTATACCTAGTTTTTACCTGTGTTGTTTGCTTGTTTTCATAGTAAGTTACTAGCTGACCTAAGCTAGTAATGTCTCTATCGTTACCATCAGCGGATATGCTTGAAACACCACCTGGGTATCCCTTTGAAGAAATCAATTATGAGGATATTGAAGTTGAGGAGGTAACGTGATTATTTTTGCTGTTTTCCGTGTCAATAGCACATGACAAGAGTTGGTATCAGCTGGATGGAGCTCTTACCTAGTGAGTGTAACTTTGATGCTACCTACCCTACCTTTTTCTCAGGTGGTGGGGAGAGGAGCTTTTGGCGTCGTCTGCAAAGCTAAATGGAAAGGAAAAGATGTTGCAATCAAGACTATTGAGAGTGAATCAGAGAGGAAAGCCTTTATTGTTGAGGTATTTTTTTTGTTATTGAAAAATTCTCAAGATTATTTCAATAGCCTGCCTGTGTTTAACCTTTCCTTTTCATCTCCAGCTCCGACAACTTTCACGTGTGAATCACCCCAATATTGTGAAGTTGTATGGGTCTTGCAATAATCCAGTAAGTTCACCAGGATCACAATGACTTAAAGTGTAGTTGGTTGATTTTGACTTTTTAATGGTGTTCTTTCAAACTCAGGTTTGCCTTGTTATGGAATATGCAGAAGGTGGATCATTGTATAATGGTGAGTCAATATGTGTTACTAGTAAACAGCATTGTTGTGTTACATATTACACCATTTATTTTTCTTTGCCAGTAACGAGCACTGCTTTGGACAGACACAGCCCTGTTCAGTTCAGTTCAGTTATTTGCATGTTCAACCACTTTTCTGATTTATTTAGAAGTTCTTGTTTGCACAGCAACATGGAGCCCCTACATTAAATATTCAGATAGACCTGGGACATGGCTGGGTATAACATCAATCAGTAATAAAAATCATTTGTGTGTGTACACTTAAGACTGTTAAATAATATTTCCGTTAAGAATGAAAATTGAGTATTTACACCTTCTCAAAATAAATCACATACATGTATTTCTTACAGCCTCATTTTCAAATTAGTTCAAAGACTGTCAAATGTAAATATCAAACTGTATGTTTAGTTGGAAAGTTTCAAAGACATAACATAAATCTGCAGGAGCTTCTGTCTTGACGACCATTATTATCCCATGTATATCTAGGCTTGTGGCTTCTTATATTTAATATGAGCGCTTTTATAAGCATTTTGGTATTATGTAGCAGCAGAGTGGGATTACTGGATGTCAGATAGGTGCAGGTTTATTTGGATTTTTTCCACCTAATGATGGCCTCCCTTTCTTGGAAAATCTCTCCTCTTAGCTATTGAGTTTGCTATGAGGATTTGGGACAAACTAGCTTGCTGTCCTTGGTGGTTTGCTTATAAAACTGTTTAAAAAGGATATTACGGGCAGTAAAGATGAACAAATGCTGAGAACTATTGAAAAGTCCTGTTTTTCTTGACGCTATTATTACTTTGGTGTGTTTGTGTGCAAATGGAATTACTGGTGTCCAACTTTGGCTGGCAATTGTAGTGTTGTAATAATGGAAATTTGCAGGTGATTGTGTTAAAGTTTCTGTGTGAAGGTGAGTTTGAAATTAGTTTTGTGTAATAAATTTGGACAAAATGAAATGTAAAGTGAGTGTTTCTACCAAGGCTGCAGATAGCTCCAGGGTTCGTACGGGTGCTTGAAATCCTTGAAAATGCTTGGATTTTATTATTTTGTTTTCAAGGTTTGAAAAGTGTTTGAATTTCAGATGTGGTGCTTAAAACTGCTTGAAACTGTAACAGTATTTCATTCACCACAAATAACTATCTGATCTATCAACTAGTCACCAATTATTTTTGCGATTAGTCGACTAATCAGATCATGCATCCATTGGATGTAAAATGTACAGGATAAATTTATTGTGTTTGTGTTTTTGCATATAAATATTTCATATTACAGCCTGTTTATTTAAGGGAGGTGAACAATACATTATAATTGTACATAATAATATCACAGATCATAGACTAGATAAATAGATTTTAGGTAGATGGTTGTGCATTCTTAAAGTCTTATTTTGAATTGAACTGAATATGTCATGTGTTCAAAGCCCCTCCACATCAGTGCTGTTCTCCATGCCTGTCTTACTGCACTTGATGTTATTAGCACAAACACTTTAAAGGTGATATTTAGGACTTTAACAATAAAACCGACAACAGTGTAGTTAAATGGTAAAGGGACTGATTCTTATATAGTGCTTTTCTACTCTCCCGGAGTACTCAAAGCGCTGTATACAACATGCCTCATTCACCCACACTTTTACAAGCACTTCTAAACGCAAGTGCAAACTAATCAACATTCACACACATTCAACCTCCGATGAACGGATCCACACTTTGAAATTCAGTCATAAAATATTGTTGGAACAATGCTTTTAGATGTTTGCAAATTTAGAGTTTGAACCTCAACCTCTTTTCCACTGCAAATGGGACAGGACTCTAGGCAGAGTGTTGGAACTCGTACTACAGCGTCAGGTCACATGTATATGATTGAATGAGAAAATGAAAGAAATATACATTAATCTTTTATGAATTACTCAAAATTCACATAATTAATATTATTAGTAGTAGTATTTTTAATATAAATTTGCTATTAAAAGGTGATTGTGGGTATTTAATGTGCATATGTCTCTTCTTCGGGCTTGTGTTCAGATTGGAACATTTTTGGTTGACAGAATGTGAATTAAGGTTCACCATTTATTGATTATCAGTAATGATAAAATCCCCAATGAGTTTGGAATTTTATGTTGACAAATGTTTATTATTTTACTTAGATATTTTATTTTTATTGTGTACGGCATGTACTCAGACATGCCGTTGGGCTGAAAGCCGAAAGCTCACAGATCCTGATGCGTTGGGTCCGCCCTCTGTGTTTACGTCTTTTTTTGCACTACTTTCTGATGCTGCAGGTTTCATCTTTCTCAAACTAAAACACACTGAACAAGCAGCAAAAGAAGATTAAAACTCTGCTTCACATTTGATAAACATTGTCATTAAAAAAAAATTTCACCAAAAAATGCCCTTCGACAAGAAAGCCTCATTTCTGCTCTTTAATAGGTAAGAAATGTAAACTTTGTAAAATGATTCCAAATTGCAAAACACTTTTTTTTTTTTTTTTTCTTTTCCCGTTTGGTTTTTTTTTCTTTATTTTCACTTGTTAAATACAGGACAGACTTGTTTGAGGGAAAGAAAGGGAGGAAAAAGAGGAGGGAAAGAAAACAGTGGAGAAGAGGTATGGGATAAAGGGCAAGAGAGAGGGAGAGAAAGAAAGAGAAAAAAAATAAAAATAAAAATAAAAAATAAGTAGACAAAAATAAATAAATAAATAAATATATCTAAATATATTAATCACCTGGATCACCTGTAGAGAGAGAGAGAGAAGAAAAAAGAAAAAGAAGAAAACAAGCAGAAGAGAGAGGGAGCAAAGTAATAATAAACAACCTCACGATGATCTATGGGAAAATAACAGTAAATATTAAATATTAAACATTATTGTGC
>VUQR01030002.1:0-14482 GCA_015108515.1 Hemichromis elongatus
ATTCATCGGCGCAGTGTCCCTGGCTTTGTAGTTCGTAATGGTGCGTAGTCCGTGCCACATACTCTGTGTGTCGCCTTGGTGGAAGCGAGACTCCACGTGCTCACGCCGTATGAGGCCGCTTTGTAGGCGCTCATATCGCCAGTCATATCGACCCAGCTCATATCGACCCTCGTTGTAGGTAGCGGTCCTGGCGTTCGCTGGAGTGCGGATCGATCTGTCCGCTTTGGACGTGCTTCAAGGTGCGAATGTGCAAGCGACCAGCTAGGGGCGTGTGGCGCTTTTTGGTCGCTTCTATTGCGTTCGGTGTGTACACACCGTTACACAATCATACCAAAACTCTGTCCTGATAGTTTCCACTTTCTCTTTTGTATCAGGGATACTGATACAGGATAAATAACTATGAAAACAATTTATTTATTTATTTATTTATTTTAGAGGTTTACACATCACATCATTATATTCATTGAGCCTGTTTCACTTGAATGGTCCACTTGATGGCGCAATGCTTCGAACCATGAGTCGACCAGTTGGATGGAAAGCTTCAGTTCATCACGAGGCTTCATCTCACCATCACTACTAGATAGTTGCCAAGGTTGCCTGTAGTTTTTCACATCTGTCTACAAATACTCGCTAACTACTAGTCCAGGGATGGGCAACTCCAGGCCTCTAGTGCAGGCGTCCTGCAGGTTTCAGATGTGTCCTTGATCCAACACAGCTGATTGAAATGGTTAAATTACCTCCTTAACATGTCTTGTAGTTCTCCAGAGGCCTGGAAATGAACTAATCATTTGATTCAGGTGTGCTGACCCAGGGTGAGATCTAAACCTGTAGGACACTGGCCCTTGAGGCCTGGAGTTGCCCACCCCTGTACTAGTCAAATGGTAATAAAACTTGATGAAGTGCCACACAAACTGGAAATGGCCAAAGTGAAACCAACATCTTTCAAAAGTCCATAATTTATATTTAAGTACAACTTCACAAATATTTTATCAACCAAAGCAATCACAAGGAAGTTTTTGCCAACTAGTTCTGAAATAGTGGTTGGCAAACCAGTGGTTTTAGGGTGGTTGCTTGGTGATCACTAGACCTGTGTGATTGGGACTTTACCAGTGACTTTCCATACAAGTACCTTCAACAGTGCTTTCCTGAATTTAAAACCAGTGGTTGGGGAACACTTACTTCTCTTTCGTGACCATGTATTCTAACTCCTTAATGTTGCTGGCAGTGAAATGGCAGTTAACATCCATCTGCTGTACCAAAAGCCCAGTTGTCTCCTGAAAGCCACCAACTAATTTGCAAAGCTTAAAGATAGCTTCCCATACCAAGAGTTGAACCTGGGCAAAAACCAGGAATCCTAACCGATAGACCATATGGGAAGTTGAGATGACAGAAAATAAATAAACCTATAATCCAGGGTCTTTTTCTGTAGGTCTCTAATGCTGTTGATAAACTTCGCTGGGGGTCCAAAAAGTGAGTTAGGGGTGGGATCACAAATAAAACCAAACAAAATAAGCAGGTTGTTGCCAGCTGGTGTCTAGATCTGTGTGACTGGGACTTTCATGAACAACATTCACAGCAAGTGACATTAACATCCAGCAACCTCTCACCAATGTTCAGGGAATACATATTTTTGCTTATGACCTGGTCACGGACTTGTCTCTAGGCCTGTGCTAACTTGAGCCTTAACATCTTAATGGTCACATTTCTGCAAAACATCCAAATTCTAGGTTCCTTGGCTGGCATCACAGTAGCTACATCCATCTTTTTACTGTCTATGTACTGTCAGGTGAAACAGAAGTTAAAGTTCCTTGATTTTGGAAACCTCACTGACCAGTTCTGATAGGAATCTTTCAATGTTCAAATTCCCTGTCTGTGATTTCCCAGCTGGACTGAGTCTGAAATTGAGAACTTCTCCAGCCTGCAGGCAGCTCCTGGCACAGATACCAACAGACTCATCTTCAGTCTGTTGCTCAGCAGTGGGAGAAACATGCTCTGTGCTAATTAAAGTATCTCCCTCAGCTGGGTTTCACTTGAGTCAGCGGATTTCGTTTGTATAAGAATGATTTCCATCGGCCTCTCATTCACCCCAGGCAGCTGTACTTGTATGTATTTATCTCACATACTCAGAGGAAATAACATTCTCCCTGTTTTGTTTTGTTTTGGTTTGGTTTTATGTCTCTATTTTCATTATGGTCCTGTTAGGATTACGTCTAGGTTTTACAGAACAGGCTCAATTCACAAAAAACACAGTAGCTTTCTTGTTTTCTGGCAGCATAAATTGTGAGCTCAAAAAGTAGGCTGTAAGTATTCGTAAAGAAGCTTGTTCTGTGGCATGTCAAAAGGGTTCTGAAAAGCTGATTTTCTTTCATTTGCTTTTTTGAAATAATTTTTTAGACTCCAAGGGACAAATAAATCTATCTCGTGACATCCTACCTATGAGTTACTGTCGCCTGGCTTGCAGTCTTCAGATTTCCCCGTTTGTTCCTCACATTTTTCAGTGTTGTGCATCTCCTCGTTTTTGCCTGTCAGCTCAGTCTCATTGGTCAAACTGTCACTTGCCTTGTGTCTCCCATTGCTGCTGTCTTTTTCCATCTTTTTCTTGGCAGTGTTGTGTTTCAGCTACCTGTTTTTTTCTCATTTCAGTCTCATTCTCATTCTGCAGATTGTCAGGTGATGGCAGATGACAGAGGGCAGGTGAAAGACAAGAAGAAGAAACAGTGATTTTGTGAGGAAGGAAACTGGGAGGACAGAGAGACATAAAAAGGAGAGGGGAAGATTGGAGGGATTAACTGAAAATTCCATAATGTGCCATAGCAGGCTTCTAGTTTAATCCACAGTTAGCCGTGATCATCAGGGATTCTCCTGACACCATGATGTTCAGATATGAAGAAAGCACCTGTAGCTCCATCACACTAAAGTAAAAATAGGATAGCAATGTGGATTGCATTAATTTTTTTTGTGGTCTAAGAAAAGTTACACGTAGTTGTGTTGACAAACATCACCCAGAGATTGAGTGGCAAATACCCACAACCTCTGGGTGACCACTTTCAATTGTAATGTGATTACACAAGTTGCCTGATGGCAGGCAAGCTATCTCCAAGCAAGGAGAAGTTACAGAAGTGATAGCAAGCTATCTCCAATAATTTGTGCTTTTAACTGAATTAGAACAACTAAACATCCAGGAAAAAGAAATTTAAACTTTAACAAAATAATAAAAAAGAGGAGTGATGCATGGAAAGTAAGGAGCAAAGTAACAAGAACAGAATAAGAAGATAAAATTAGGATGAGAATGAATGAAATGAATGTGAGAGGTGACAGAGTGAAAGTCGGCTAAGGGATCCTGGGTAAAAGCAAAAATGAAAGAGAGGGAAGAAGGAAAGATGAATTGGTGGGTGTGTGGTTGAAAATGAAAGATTGTTACATTGTTATGCCCTCTAAGAATGAGAGCGTCATTCATCAGCTTCTCTATTAGTCGATGACTGTGTGTGTGTGGGTGTGTTTCAGTAGTGTTGATTTTCAGCGGGCATTGCAGTTTGAAGAATGCATGTGTGTTTGCGCAATTACTGGATACTTTTTTATGTATGGGTACGTTACATTTGAAATTCACTTTGTGTTTATTAAAAACTGTAACTCACCAGACAGGTTTGGAGAATGCTGCTTATCCAGAAGTTCCTTCTTCTGTGTGTGTGTGTGTGTGTGTGTGTGTGACTATTATTATGAGACAATGACATGCTTGTCTGTTGTTTATGTGCTCACTCTGACGGTGCAGTTTTCCCTCTGCTGAAGGTCATTCGAGGTTTGATACTTGGATTTTCTATTGAAAAGCTCAAGAGCTGAAATCAGACCCTGATTTCTGCATGTTGTCATATCATACTATACATCCTTTTATATTGAGACATATATAAAAAGATATGTGTGTGTGTGTGTACCATTTTTAGACATCTTTGTGAAGACATTGGCATGCCTCTATACTTACTATACCAACAGAACTTATAGGGACAAAATGCCCATCCTCATTTGAAGGCATTTTGAGATTCAAAATGTGGTTTTAGTGACAGGGTTACAATTAGGTTGTGGTTAGCTTTAGGCTGATGGTTAGGGTTAGGCATTCATTCCTGAGGATTAGGGTAAGCAGCTTGGGAAAGCATTACCGTATTTTTTGGACCATAAGGCGAAACAAAACAGTCAGATAAGTCAAACTTTACTTAACTCATTAATGTTGAATTCCCTCGCAGCTGCTCTATTCACATGTTGTTGCAGTATATTAATAACTAACCTGGTATTGTGAATGGATTATCTCAGTTGTTCTCCTGACTGAAGTTTGGTCCGTTTACAGCATCCTGCCATGTGACTGCATTTGTCCCTAACCAACAGGAACCCTCACGTTAAATTTCATCAAGTGGAAAAAAGTTAGCGTTCATCCTCCAGCTTCACTGTGGTTATTTTATGCTAACATAGCTGCGACGGTAGCAATCATGTAGCATAGCATTATATAGACCAGCTAGCCCAACTTCAGTAACTCTACAAACGTCACTGCTGTTTAGTTTTCTGTCTTCATTTACATTGGAAGTGATAGAAGAGCTGTCATGTACCTCATTAAACCGTTATGAGGTCAGTAATTCATACATAAGGCGCACCAGATTAAAAAGCGCATAAACGATTTTTCAGAAAATTAAAGGATTTTAATTGCGCCTTATAGTGTGGAAAATACGGTATGTCTGTTGAGTGGCTGTCAGAGCGTCTGTCCACCTTCCCCCAGTGTGTGTGATTCTAGCCATTCAAAGAGTTTCAGCGTAGCTCAGAGGTTTCCGTTTTTTGAACTTCATGGTCTTTGCTTTTGTTCATTAGATTACCTGCTTAGATCCTAAAATAACGTTAATTTCAACTCAACCCCATCTGTCTTCACACATCTGTATTTGGCTGCTCCTTTAGCACTCCACATGGCCTGAAACACTTTTGAAACGTTAGATTTCTGTTTGCTATACTATCGGCTTGTCAGCTCCTCTATAGGAGAATCTGCAGTGACATTCGTACTGGGCTCTTCAAACGATGCTTTATGTTGGGGCTCTTTGTTGTAACACGAAAAGGCTCTGCTGAACTGTCCAGCTTTGTGTTGGATTTGGTTTTGATCTTTAGTCCCTTTATGGTCGCTGAGAGTGAGCCCCTCGTCCTTCCTACATTACTTCAATCACAAATTCTCTTTTTCCCCTTGATTACCCCTTTCAGTATTTTTCTTACTCTGTCCTTAGAACTTAATTTTTTTTCTTTTTCAAGTACCTTTTATCAGTTGTTGATTTATGTCATTGAATGCATTCATTTTCTGTCTTTTGGCTTATTCATTTATTTTCCCCTTCTACTACACTGAAATTCCTCCTGTCGTTCACTTGTCCTAAACATTTCTTTACTTCCTTGTTTGCTCTCCCTTCTTTCCTTCGGCCTAGTTTGTACCTCTTTACTTCTTTCTGTCTAGACAGACTCAGCAGTAGATATTTCGTAATCAGCCTCACATGTTTCTCGACTCACACAGGGATGCTGCTGTCCCCACACAAACTGACTGGACCGTGTGTGTATATATATATATATAATATATATATATATATATATATATGTGTGTGTGTGTGTGTGTGCGCACGTCCTTTCAGCCCTACTTTTTGATCTAAGTGCCAGTCTATTTCACATGCAAATGATTTAAAGTGAATCTCTCTCTCTTTTCCTCTCCTCTGTCATCCCTCTCTTCGTCCAGCTGCAGCGTGAAGCGGAGAGAGGATGCCTTTATGTTCGGAAAGGCTGTAACCCCAGAAATTGGGCCACAAGATTTTATGCTCTGTGTCAGGTCAAATATATCTAGAAATAACTCAGTGTGCTTCTTACCAGTTCTTGAAGTGTGACATCCTCATAGTGAGGTCACAGGGAGGTAGCTTGAGCAGATGGTGTTGAGCACACAAATCACATGTTTTGAAGGTTCAGGTGAATTCGTTTTTGAACCACACGTGTGTTAAACTTGTCTTGATAGAGTTATGTTAACTAAGCACAAAGGTATCCAACTGTGCCCAGTCATGGTAGGATCTTTGATGTATAATTCCTCAACTAAACCTAATAACTGATTATGGTACCGTTGGCCGCAACAACTGTTTGTGACAACAGGCAATGAGTTTTTTGCAGTGCTGTGGAAAAAAATTTGACCCACTCTTCTTTGAGAAATTGATTTAATTTAGCCACACTTGGGTTTTCGAGCATGAATGACCTGTTCAAGGTCGACTGTTGGTGTGATTGTCTTTAATGAAATGATGTGTTGATGTGCCAACACAGATGTAACGGGATTCAAACCTTCCAAAAAATCCAGCTTTTGTCACGTCACTCCACAGAATATTTTCCCAGAAGTCTTGGAAAGTATCAATTTTGTGAATCTGGTCTCACATTTTGCCAAATGTAAGACCAGACTTTGTGTTGATTTTGCAAAGCAGTGGTTTTCTGGAGTTCTTTAGATGTTGTTTTGTGACCTCCAGGAGGAGTTGTCATTGAACTCTTGGAGTAAGTGTTCTAACACTTGATTTCCTTTTAACTCTTTGTATGTTAGAACTTTGCTCTTCTCCGGGGCTGGCTAGGAGACAGTCAAACAACAGGTTGTACCGTGTATTTTTGACACTTCTGCAGGAAAACAGGGAGTCCGAAGCTGCTCACTGGACTGCCAATGTGCCACAGCTGAACCATAATTTAAGACTAAGGCAGCAGTGGGACATCTTTGAGAGAATTCAGTGAATAAATACATAATGTTGTGAAACTGTCACATTTGCATGATAAGTATGACCTGAAAGGCAAAAACCTCTTAAGAAGGGTGTTTTTTGATGGGTGATTCACGTATACATGTAATTTTTATGTCCCTATGTCCAAAGAATTTAGATATTCATATTCCTTCCTATTCATTTATATTATTAACCAGCAGTAACTGTCCAGAGCTGTTGCCAAACTGGACTGCGTAGCTTCTAGTCTTGCTTCTAGTAAGACTTAAGCAGCAGTTATAACATCAGAAACAACTTCATGGCCATGATGTTAATTTGCTTGAGTATCATAAACGTTGGGTATTTGTTGCCTAAATGTTTCAGAACAGAAAAACACTTAGAAATCAGACTGTCACACTAAATTATTGTTTCCATTATCCAGAGAAAGATGGAAACAATTCCTAACTAACCAGCCCCATCCTAATAAATTTATCTATAAAAAGTCATTAAAAGAATCTAGAAATATATTTACATTTCATAAAAGCAGAATTAGAAAATATGTAATACCGCTTATTAAATCAGGCCATGCAAAAATTTATAATTGCAAGGGAAAACTGGGGAAAATTTGCACAATAGGTTTGTTGCTGGATCTTTTCACAAAATACTTGTGAAGCAGGTGGAACACAAACACATTTAGCAGCTATAACCTCAGAGGTTGAAATCAGTCCTCAGAATCACATTATTACAGCACAGTCTGTGTGTGCGTTCACAGGTATTTTTTTTATTTTTTTTGGTTTTAAAGTTGATTTCAGTCTCTGGTGACTTAGTTTTTATTTTTAAACTAACTGGGACAAAATTCTGTTGCCAAGCAATTCCAACCAAAATGCAACTTTGTGATTGGCTTAGTCCAGACAGTTTTGCCTGGCAACACTTTTTACTCAGGAATGAGTAGGAAGCCGCTGAGCCTCAAGGGGAATTTTACTCTACAACTCTTTTAGCAATGTTGGCGCAGCACCCGGAAAAACAAAAACCAGAGCAGTGCAAGCCCCCACTCTTATTTTTCTCTCTTCATTCCTCATGCTCTCCTCCTCTTCTCCGCTTTACCATTTTACTCTCTCAGCTGTGCCTCTTCTTGTGTTTTCTCTTTTAATTTTTCCAATCGTAAATAACACTGTCACTCCCTCCATAATTTCTCCACCCTTTATGTTTCTCACAGCTGCCTTCTGTCCATAAAATGAGTGCAGAGTGATATTAAAACACCCGTAAAGGTACAGTCAGTCTTTTTTTGAGGTTTTATTTACAGATCACAACATAAATAACTCGTTCAAATCACACATGAAACCCTCCCACCTCTGGAGAGCTGACAACAACCAGGCAAATCAACAACAGTAATAGACTGTAAAAAAAGACCATGTTGGATTTACTTAATTCAATAGTGGACATTGGTTGCACACAGATGTTTTGCTTTGGCAGCAACTTAAACAGTTGAGGTAAATTAACACTTAACTTTAAAACATGAGGCAACTGTTAAACACACTCAAGATGCTTACATAAATTTAAGACATGACCCATCTGCTTTTTTCATTGTAGCTGGTAATAAGCTAATGTTATGCTAGCTAATGTTAGAGTCCCGTTTTCTAAAAATCACACTTTCAATCTGAAAAAGGATTATTACATTCTCATATTGTGTACAAGTTTATTTACTAAGTATCTGAGTCTAACATTAGTAGACAAGAAACTTTTATTTACGCCAGCAGTTAACAGCTAACAGAGGCTAGCAACTGCTAACAGCAGCAAAAAGAGCAGTGGTTACCAAGAGAAAAAATTAAAATATTCTCAGCAACTTACCTCAGTATCGCTATCATCATACAGAAGTGAGCTTTGCTGATGATTTGTATCACACTTCTTTTGCAAACTTTCACAGCCTTCTCCAGAGTAAATAGACATGGACACATATTGACAGCTGAGGTAAACAGCTGACTGAGAGGCTACAGTTGGCTACTTGAACTAGAAGGAATCAGAAAACAGAACACAGCTGACTGCGGTCTGCAACTATTGGCATCTAGTGGTGAGATTTTTACACACTGTACCTTTAAATAATTAAAATTGACATTAGGACTTCATTAAGTTTTAAACCAAATACCGACTACAATAAGTGCAGTTCCTTTGTCAGTTTCAATTTAAAATTTAACATTTGCGGTTATAAGTCAGTCAGAAATGACTATAATACAGTAAATTAAACTGGAAATGATAAAGCCATTGAATTTGTATTTAAAAGCGTAGAGATCTAAATATTTGTTGCGAGAGAAAAAATAAATCTACTGAATTTTCAGAGACAAATCAATATAGTGGATTCAGGATTCTTCCTGGTGGCTCATTTCAGGATTTAACTAACAGTGCTTTTGCCTGTGCCTCCCCATTTTTCACCTTATCTCTCTCTTAGGTCCTAATTTTTAATCATCTTATCTTACTTTACCATGTCCTCCTGATTCTGATTCTATCAGCCCATTCACTGGCTCTATCAGTTATCAATCCTGTGCATATCACCAGTACAAGCCCTCTTCTACCTGCTAACTCAGCTCAATCGGTTGTTATCATCCACTGTGATCAGTGTTAAACAGAGAGCAGCACAGATTATGCAGAAGACCTCTAGTGGTCTTGTGAAGAAGTGGATGTAAAATCTCCTGCAGTAATCATATTCTAGGCCTAAAAAAAGACAACACAGAAGTGCTTTATGTCAACCAGGGAACAATAGTTGTTTTTAAAAGATAATTCCAGTCCTATACGGTAGATTTTGAATAGAATTTGATTTTGATCATTCCAAGTTTCAAATGGAAAGATTTTGCAGAATATTCTCATTGGCTTAGGACCTGTGATTGACAGTCCTTTAGACAATGAGCAGTTTTTTCTCACAGTTGTCCGCCAGTTTGAATACACCAAGCTCACCTTAAGACTTAAGAATTAAAGTTGCTACATCCATCTTTTCATTTGCAAAGAAAGAATTATTAGAAAGAACACTGGAGTGCTAATGGTATATTTTGGACAAGAATACAAGTAAATGACATGCAGAAAATGGTCTGGGACAGAGTAAGACCCAGACCTCTACAGTAAACTTCAGTATACTGGTCATCTGCTTGACCAGGTGAACTATAACTGCACCCGCTATCTCTGTCTTTTATACTACCTATAAATCAAAAATATTTTAAGAGACACACAAAGCACTCATAAAATCCCGAAATGAAATCTATGGGAGAATTTCAGCAAAGATGGTGGTAAAAATATAACTTCAAGTAAAAGCTTTTTACTTTAGTTATTTTGGACAAAAGTCACCAAAGTTTTAAAAAATGTTGTTTTATTAGATTTAACTGGTGATTCCATACATACTGGTGACCATATCAATCGAAGTTTATTTCAATATAACAGGCTACAGTCTTGCTGGGTGGAGTGGCCTGCTTCTAGAAGGACTTCTGTACAAATCTAGCCAACATATCTTTGTAACAAATGCTTTAGGTTATAATAATGATTATTTAAAGCCAAACCATTATCTTTCCTGATAATCACATATGTTTTTTCCTAAAACAAACCAAAAGGTTTGTGAAAATGAGCGGAAAATATGAATCCTCAACTCGATGGTAAATGTAGTAAGCTAGCATTCACGACTTTGTTAGGTATCTGTAGTCTTGTGAAGGAGAAATAAATGTAAACATGTTGGTTCCTAACCCTAACCAAATAATAAGGAAAACAAAAGCAAACATGAAATCAAAAGTACTCATGAAAAAATATTTAAACTTTTTCCACAAAAAAGGTAGAGCTAAAAGCTGGCTGTCAAAGTCCCATTCACAGTTAGCTAACCCTCCTGCTTCCAAATGTGAGGCTGCTATTTTTGCTGCTATTTTAATGTGGAGGCATACCACACATTACTGCTTCTGTTTAGCAGGAACAACCACCATGCTGTGAGGTGATAAGGACCTCCCAATAGGCAGAGGAAGACATCTTGTAGTGATAACCATGGGACAGATAGCTGATAACATCCATTTAGTAAGCTAACCATCAAAATAAGAAACAAAACAGGTTTCTCCCTTTTTTCTTTCCCAGTACTCTCTGCTCAGAATTTCCCCTTTTTTCTGTTTTCTCTCTGTATGACCATTAACAATAACACTTTTCAAAAGAAACATTCTGGTACGATTTTAAAAAAGTATATAAAAAAAAAAGCTTGTACCTGACTCCAGGCTATAGAGTGTTTTTTTTTTGCCTGCAAGTATTTATTTTAATTTCCCACAATTTCTCCATAAATAATTAACATTCTTAAAGCGTGGGTTTTAAAATGTATCCTTTGTTAAAAAGTGGGCCTCATAATATATTTTTAGTGCAACTCATGAATCTGCGAGCAGAGTGGTGTTGGCGTGAAGTCAGAAAAAGATGCCAGTGAATTTACAGTACTGGACTGTGTGTGTGTGTGCAGATCTTAAGTTGAAGCTGCGGTCAGATCAGTTCAGGAAGTCTTGCTTTGGATCCAGGAAATTAGCTTTTATGTGCAGCTTAATCCTTATCCAGTTTCTGCACTGCTTGGATTTTTATTTTGAATGAAATGAAGACCTTTAAAGTAACACCATAAAGCTTTATTAGTCAAATCTCAAAGTCATCTGTTGCAAATAGCTGTTTAGCCAATCATATGGCAGCAACTTGGTCTATTTAGCAATGTAAAAAATGGTCAAGAAAGGTGATTTAAGTTACTTTGAATGTGGCATGGTTGTTGGTGTCAAAGAGGCAAGTCAGAGAATGGTCTGAAAAAGGGAAAATATCCAGTGAGCATCAGTTTTCTGGTTGCAAATGTCTTTTTGATGCCAGAGATCATATGAATATGAATAGACTGCCTCAAGCTGATAGCAAAGCAACAGTAAGTCAAACACTTTTACAACCAAGACATGCAAAAGAGCATCTCTGAATGCACATGTTGAACCTTGAAGCAGAGGAGCTACAGCAGCAGAAGACCCCACTGGGTGCCACTGCTGTCAACTAAGATTGGAGATCTGTTTAAACAACACTATCTGTGTGTTGTTGCTGACCATGTTAGCACAGTGTGCCCACTTTCTGATGGCTGCATGTTCTTGAACGTGATAGTTGGGTTCACTGTACTCAAGCAGCCTGCACAGTCATAAGATCTCAATCCAGTAGGGCACCCTCGGGATGGGTGGGAACAAGAGATTCACATCATAGATGTGCAGCCAACAAATCAGCAACTGTGTGATACTGTCATGTCAACATGGACCAAAATCCCTGAACAATGTTTCCTCCAACTTGTGAGCATCCATAATTTACAAACTAATAACATTATTAGAAATTAAAGTCATACCCAGCTCAAAAGAGAACTCTGTATTCCTAAAGTCATCACTTAAATGATAAACTTTCAGTTCAAGTTCAAACGCTGAATGTTTGCTGCTGTTTTTCTGTGTTACATTGTGTCATCATGGTATCCTGTTATTAACTCAACTTCAGCTATAAATCTGACTCGCAATGTGTCTGCGCACCAGGGGGTAAAGCTGCCAGAAGGAGCCCACAGGAGAAAGACTACATGTACCCATAGAACAAGCAAATCATTTGTGTTTGTCACTAAATTATTTCAGTATTTATGCAGTAGAAAAATATAGAAATATGCCAGTTTCCATGTAAATTCAAAACATATTTCTGCATCTTTTTTCACCAAAACCATGAATAATTCAAAGTTTTAAACATTTCACTCCAAACGTTTAGAAATGCAAAGCGAAAATTTGGCCTGTATGATGCATAAATTGAGTTATATTTGTCTAGACTAAAGATTGTCTGTATGTTTACCAGCAGTCAAGTTAGGCCTCATTTGTTCTCATTAAGCCACAGAGTGTAAATTCAAAATAGGTAAAGGAACAATGTTGGCTGACAGTTTGAAGCGGAGCTCTGAGTTCACAGTTTGGTTAAATTTAGCTCAGGCAGGCAGAACTGAAATATATTCTGGCTGCAGAGAACGTCTTCCTTGCCTCTCTGTACGTTCTGCTGCTGCCCCCACTGACGTCCTCTGTCAAGGAAACTGCATTTGCCGAAATATCCATGCATATTCATCCTCACAGGTGTTCTTGTCTGCAGCGAGGAAGCCCTGTGAAGTGTAACTTCATTTACAGCACGTTTCTGTTATGGTGACACATACAGCCCAGCTGGCAGATGTTCCGGAGCTTCCCGCAGGTCATATATCTAAATGGCCATGCAGTGTATATCCAGTCTATGCAGTGCAATGTGCTTACCTTGCTAATCAGAGTCAAAATATGTCAACTTTTAAATTTTTCCTCTATTTTTTTTTACTTATTTCCTCTTAAACTGAGAAGTTTTACATTGTTTTCCCTTATTTCAGAATTAAATCTAACTTTTAACAGCTTGTTTTTGCCTCGTGGTAATTGCTCAGTCACAGTATTCTTTATTCCTGCTTTTACAATTAGTTTGCCTTTTTACAGACCTATCTAGTGTTACCACAGCAGGCCTATTCAAGTGAGTAATCAATCGACATCTTGGCCCTTAAGTTTATTTTTGTCTCATCTGTAAAAATGATGTCAAATTATTCAGTCAAAATAAAGCTATCAGTTCTTGTTGTAGCCACACGGGGGCACTAGAGCTCAGATATTATTGTGAAGCTGCCACAGCTTACTCACTTGAGTTTGAATGTACGATAGAGAGGGAGAATGTGTTACACGTTTTATGTCACATCTTCCTGCCTCTCTGTGTTTCTCACCCACTGCTTTGTGCTTTGAGTGTGGCTCTTGTGTCTCAGTGTGAGAAAGCTGCAAGATCAAGTCTCTGTTTTTGTCACATGTCAAGCTGTCTTTCAACTGCCCGTTTGAACTCTGCGTGACGGTGTTATAAGGCCCTTTAACCAAATGATGCCTCTATTACATTAAAATATTATTCATGTAGTAGTGGTGCCTACTATGTTTATTTTAAGGACCTAAATATAAAGCATGTCAGTATTGTACTTAAAAATATGAAAACGCAGTTGCATAATATCTTGTTTTTGTCTTCCTTGTCAATCACATGCTCGCTGATGGTCACATTTCCCAACCTGGAAATCATGATTTAAAGTTGGAATGTGTTGAATGACATTTAGATAATATGCTGTATTTTATTCATTCATCTCAATGTTGTTCTCTGTTCCTCAATATATTGCAAATACATTTTAACCTAACCTAGGTCAAAAGTTACACCCACATCTAAACTTTCGCTAACTTTCCGAGCCATTCCTCCAACTTCAGGAGGTGGAGTGTTCCCTGGAATTTTCTCAGTCATAAATGAATTCTCCCAGTTGTTTTGATAGCTCACGAATGCACAATAAAAACAAAAAGTTTTTGTCTTGGACACGAGACCACAGGCATCAACAAAAACACTTTCTCCACTGAATGGCGTCTTTTTACCTTGAAGCTGGAAATCTCCACCAGAGATGTGAATAAGAAGAATGCTGTGCCACCTGTTGACTGTTACTGAACGGAGCTCTTCACAAAGGCAGCCTCAGCGAGCCGGATCAGCCGTACTTTTAATTTGATTTGAACCATTGATGGGCACTGACTGCAAATAATTCAGCAGTGTCTGGGCTTCTCTCAGCCAAACGCGCTTTGGCTGAGTTTCCCTCAATCT
Organism: Hemichromis elongatus; assembly: GCA_015108515.1. Classification (NCBI taxonomy): domain Eukaryota; kingdom Metazoa; phylum Chordata; class Actinopteri; order Cichliformes; family Cichlidae; genus Hemichromis; species Hemichromis elongatus. The sequence continues at coordinate 14,370 of VUQR01030002.1, forward strand.
CTCTGCTCAAGGAAATGACTTTGATGATTGCTTTGTTGAATACTGCATTAGGGTGAGAGGTTCAATTTCCTCTCTGATTCACAGTCAAACTGGAATTTTCTCGGGGGGGGGGG
>VUQR01030002.1:14502-27133 GCA_015108515.1 Hemichromis elongatus
GGGGGGACTAAAAAGTCTGAAAAGCTTAAATTAACACGAGAGTTTTAGATTTTTACTGTCAATCTTTAGATTTCAAGAAAAAGCAGCAACTTCAAGCAGCCAGAGGGACAAAAGGAGATAAATGGGTACTAACAGAAAGAAAAGGAACTGGTCTCTTCCTCCCTTCCTTCTTTCCACTCCTTTTAGGGATGGACGTGTGGCTGCTCTTTGGCTTCATTATCTACTCCGGGATGAAGCTTTGCAAAGCCATAACACACTCACAGAGTCAGGAGTGTGTGTGCAAAATGTGAAAAAAATGTGCCTGTAATGTGTGTGTGTGTGTGTGGACGGGTATTACTATCTTTGTGGGGGAAAAAAATTTGGAAGTTTACTATTCTTGTGGGGACCGACAGCCCTTGTGGGCACCCAAATCCCAGTCCCCACAAGTTTGAAGGCATTTTTGAGGCTCAAAATGAGGTTTTAGTCTCAGGGTTACTATTAAGGGTAAGGGTCAGGGTTAAGCATTCATTTTTGATGGTTAGGGTAAAGGGCTAGGGAAAGGATTATGTCAATGATATGTCCCCGCAAGTTATGAAAACACAACATGTGTGTGTGCGTGTGTGTGTGTGTGTGCATGTGTGTGTGTGTGTGTGTGTGCGTGATGGTCGGCTGTGCCAGTAATAGTTTTATGCATGCTGTTTGTGTTTATGCAGTTTTCTTATGTGTGTGTGTGTGTGTGTGTGTGTGTGTGTGTGTGTGTGTGTCCTCCAGGCAGCTAAAGTGTTTACAGGGAGAAGAGGATAATGATGAAGGAGGGAGTGGGCTGCAGCTTAGAGAAGGAGAGAGAAAGACAGGAGCTATTAGAGGCTCCCTGCAAAAGAGAAAACCATGGAGTGAAATAACAACAAAATGGAAGAGCTATGTGGAGTTATAAAAAGTAAAAAAGAAAAAAACAAATGAAAAAAACAGACAGGAAGGAAGGAAGAAGATGAAACGAACAAAGATGGAAAGGAAATATGAAAATGGTGAAGTGGAGGGAAAAGGCAAGTATTAACAGGAGAAATTTGAAAAAGAAAGAAGGGAAAAGTGAGGCAAGGTATGTGGAGTGCAAGGAAAGTAAACAAAACTGGGTAAAAATGATTGATTACATAAAATATTAAAGACAGCTGGTGGAAAATAAAACTAGTGAGACAAACCTTCCAAGCCAAAATAAGACTTTATACCTAGTAATTTTGGAAATAGTTCAGATCCATGCCAAGCTGTGACCTTGGCACTGTTTTTTGTTACGCCTATATTACTTAGGTAATACTTACCGGTGACCGCAGATGATAGCGTCCAACACCTTTATTTTCCTCCTGTTTCCCTCTGTGTTTCCAATACTTTACCCTTTTTGGTTTGTGTGTATTCTTTCTAACCATAGTTTGATTTGTTTAATTTAAACACAGAAGGAAAGTAGACTGTCAGCTGTAAATGAAGTGGCGTTCCTATAGTCTATTAGGGCCATAGGCAAAAACTTCTCAGGGGGCCACTCCAACTGCCGTTTATCACCATTATGTTTTAAATTGTCGAGTACCAACAACAACCAACAAACAACCTTTCAAAAGCAAATTACTGTAGAAATGGGTCAAACAATGATTATTTTAGTAACAATATATATGACCATGTTGAGCATCTGCTATGCTAACAGAGTGACTCCTGATTCTAACTCCTATCTGCATGCGTTTGACTCAGTCACATCACAGCTGGACACTCTGAGCTGCTCTGTTAGCTAAGTTTGCCTAATGTTAATGTCAAAGCAGATAGTCTAAGGAGTTTGGGAAGAAAGTGACCGGACTCCATCAAGTTTCTTCAAGACGTTTCACCTCTTGTCTGAGAAGCCTCTTCTGTTTTAAAACAGGAGAAAGACTTAAAGTAGTCTAGTTGCTTTCTTCCCAAGCTCCTTAGGCTACCATGACCTGGATGACTGAGAACATACAGAGCTAAAGCAGATAAAAAAAATAATGTGATGCTAATTGGAGCTATGTAGTTCAAGTGTCTCTCTGCTTCATTAGAAGTGCTACCTTCTCCAGTCACCACTATCTTGTTTTTTTCTTCTTTATTTTTTCCACTTTCATTGCCAACATTAATTTACACTGCTATCACTGCACATTGCCACTGTTGTGGTTTAAGGTTTGTAAGCCCTTGTCACATGACCCACTGGCCTAGGAGGCCCCAAGAAGTCACTCACCTAGCCTGATGGCAAGTACCTCTGCATTTAGACATACTACTAAACCGTTCTTTGCTAAAGTCACTGTAGAAACCATATAAACTTATGTTTTGGTGTGTGTCCATGTTTGTCCATTTTAACAGCGTATTATACCCATGATTTGTCACGTCCCATTGCGTTCCTGAAGAACGTGAAAGGTAACCTACCGCGGTCCTATGATACGTGCCGGGTTATGGACAGAATCCAATAGTTTGACGCTCCCGGCAGTAACACACGTTCCTAATCATAACCTTATTCCTAACTTTAACCACCATTTTAATTGCATTAGATACTGTTTTCTAAAGCGATTCATGTAAAATAAACATGAATGTGTAGATTCAGTCCAAAGGGTTCTCATGTTTCCTCATTTTTCCGAACTTGTAACGTAGGGACGTGTTGGGTGGCCGAAAGTATAAAATACCAAAGATTTGTCACCTAGCGTAAAATGTTACACTTTGGGAGTGAAAACATGTTGTATATTTAGAGGTGTTTTTAGAAACAAACAAATGAAGAATAAATACCTCTTGTATTTTACAGTTAGCATTCATATCTGTATTGGTTTACTGTGTTTACTCCCCTTTGTTATTTTAAGTATGTTTTTCTTTGTGTCCTGTGTTAGTTTCACTTCCTGTTCATCTCCCCTAATTACCCTGATAGTCGTTACTTGTGTCATCACCTGTGTCTTGTTACCCTACGTGTATAAATAGTTCGGTCTTCGTAAACAGCTCTCTGTGTATAAATGCTCTGTTCTCTTAGGCTTTTTTCCAGGGTCTTTAGTGTTATGGTTTCTGTTACTTTGTTTGCCCTATGTAATACTTACTGTATATTTATTTGTAGATTATGCCAGTATTGTCCTGGATTGGGTTCCTTTCCAGATTCATTCTTGAAAAATTTAAAAACCCCACCACATTTTAAAACCCACAAAGTTCCCACTGAAAAAATTAAAGATGCAATTCTGGGTTTTTCATTATCAATTTCAGGGCTTCTGCTGTCATGTACGTATCTTGAGCACTGGCCAATTCAGCTTAAGCACCCTAGTTATCTGTGGTCTTATTCTACCTAAACAAAGAAACACAACTTTAGGGCATCTGTGATTTTCAAAACTCTGGTTGAAAAAGGATGGGCTAATACCCTGTGATGGAAGTTTATTATTTTTTCACCATATTTTTGTGTAAAATAAACCATCACTGAAGCTGGATTTTACAATGAAGCCATAATCATGTTCAAATATAATGCACAGATGTCAGGTGTAAAGTCTTCTTGATTTATTCGCCTTACTTCTTGTCTTCTTCTGAAGAAAACAACCAGTGCCCGTTTTCCTCGACTCTCGAGTCACATCTGAAACCAAACATGTACATACAGAAGCCGCTATAATGGCTTGTTAACTTGTATCTCTCTCGTTTCCCCTCCATCCACCCTTCCTTTTTGTCTTCTAACTGTCATCTGTTTTTACTTATACATGTCAGATCTCATTTTATCTCGCCCACCCCTCATGCTAAAGTGGGAAGGAGGGAGGACTGGGATTGTTACTGTCACACTGTGGAGAAACCAAATAAATAGACAGCAGCAACTGTGGTTTGAATCACACATTTGTTGGTGGATTAGATTGGACAGCTGTTTTTAATCATCCAACACAGGAAAATTTCGACTGCCTATCATATCTGCATTTTTCCTGATTCATGTATCCTATTCCAGGTTTCATGCAAACAGGCTGTGAAATGACGTGGATAAAATGAGGGTTTTATTTGTGTGTGCACATGCATGTAAGTCTGTCAGGCACAGAGGAATGCAGCTCTAATAACAAGAGGAAGATTTGAGAACATCTCTTCTTTCACCACCCCTCCTACGTCTGTCACCTTCAGCCTCCTTAATCCACTCAATGTATTGTCAGGAAGCAGCTCCTGCAACAGGAAGGTGACGCAGATACTCCGTGTATTTTTCTTTCACTGGTGTCTTATTAAACCAGGTGAAGCATCATGTGACATTGTTTGAGGACTATTCGCTTGCACAACAAAAGGAAGACAAGGATAAATACCAAGAGGACACAGACAAATAACTGAGAGGAAATTGAAAAATTAAAATCAAATAGTTTACATAAAATAAAAGAAGTAAAGGAAATTTCAATGTTTAATGTGTTTCTATAGTAAAAAGTTACATTTAAACATTTACTTAAGTCAAATATTAAAGGTCCGGTTGGATAAAATATCTCAACAAACCCTTAAAAATAAAAAATAAATGACATCTGCAAAGTTAGGAGATCTTGAGTTTACATTATTATTGAACTTTGATTTTGACATTATTTATCATTTCTAGTTTTTTGGTTTCTTTGTTAGAGTTCTGTTTTCAGCTTTCTGCCTGTGTTCCTTAGTTGCTCTGTCTCCCCTGTCTGCGGTCTCCCTTGTCAAGTCTGCGACTCTGTGTTATGTTTTCTGTTTTACTTTGAAGTCTGTGTCTCAGGTAAATTTATCAGGTTTTATTTCCTGTCTCGTTAGCCCTGATTTGCCCCAGCTGTGTTTCCCTTCTGTCTGTCATTCACTGATTGCTCCTCTGTGTATTTAAACCGTGTTTTCCACTGCCTGTTTTGGGATCTACCATCAACTGTGTGTTCTGGTGGCCTGTGTAAGTTTATTTTGAAATTTTCAGTTTTGTTACTTTTAAGTTCAGCATTAAAGCTGGTTGAGTTCACATTTTGTCTCTGAGTGTCTGCACTTTGGGTCCTCCTTACCACCAATCCTGCCTGCACACAGCCCCCCATGACAGAAAGTGTATGGACTTTTCATATGTGTAAAACGTTTTTTTCAAAGGAAAAAAATCACATAAAAATGCTTTAAAGGGGCATTTATATTGACATATGCATTTGTTTTTAATATATTTTATAGCTAGCATGGGAAAAATTAAAGCAATCAATCAACATTTCTAAAGTGCAGACTTCCAGCTTCGCTTCAAGGAGTTCAACTCAATTACTGATTTAAATGTTTACTGCCAGTTTTATTCAGTTTATTTCACAACAACAGTTGCCTCAAGGTGCTTTATATTGTAAGGTAGACCCTACAATAATACATACAGAGAAAACCCCAACAATCACATGACCCCCTTTGAGCAAGCACTTTGGCGACAGTGGGAAGAAAAAACTCCCTTTTAACATGAAGAAACCTCCAACAGAACCAGGCTCAGTGAGGGGTGACCATCTACTGCGACTGGTTGGGTTGAGAGATTTTTATACATAATCTCCCATTTTCAGACGCTCAAAAGTGAATTGATTAGCAGTTTTGTGGCCACATGAGGCCCGCTCTCTTATTTGGCATGAAAACATAAAATCTGAACTTCGTTTAAAGTGTCAAATTTATCGTTGTAATTACGGTTTTTCACATGCGAGTCCCAAATAGACGTCAGTGCAAGTGAAGGAAGTTATCAGGCTGAAATAAACAAATTAAAGAGTATCACATCATCTGTCAAACATGGTGGAGGCAGCATTATGGCACCGGTGTGTATGGCTAAGACCACACATGTAAAACCCCTTGGTGAAAATGTCAAAGTCTAGAATTCAATCACTTGGTGTTTGCTTAATTTAAAATTTGCTAGTTTTAGTGTGCACATGAAAAACTACAAAAATTGTGTCTTTGTCCAGGAAATTATGAAACCTCTGCTTCTGCTTCCTATTTAGCATCTTTTGTCCTCAGGACAGTGTTTATGAACAAAGTGACAAAATGTTGTAAGATATTTTTGTTGCTTTCCTGCATACCCTAAAGCCCCTCAAGCAGTTATGATAACAATTACATCTGTATTTGAGGCATTTAGTTGTGAATGTAAGAAAATGTGTATTTAATCTTTGCAGTCTTCTTGGTGGAACAAAGATTCACAAAATTTAAATGAATCAATGCAACTTAAACAGGCAGTATATTATATCAAGATTGATATAAAAAGGTTAAGTAGATTTAATATATTTAAGAGATAATTACAACAACTTAAGAATTATATGAAGTGTGCTCAAAAATTACACTTAAGGCCTCCGAAACATTTCAGTAATGAGACATGCAAATACTCACCTCATTAGGCTTTAGAAAGAGACAAGTTGGAAATGTGCAAACCGGGTAGAGAGACGAGGAAAAACTGAATACACTGTGTTTCTGTGTGGCAGTTTGAGTTTACTTACTGTGCCTGAAAAATCATTTTCTGTACACTGTGAGGAAAATGTATAAAGAGCAATGACAGAAGAAGAGCTGAGGGAAAGAGAAGCTGCAGAGAAGAAAGATTGATGAAATTAATCTTTCATCTCTGCTGATGTTTGTGACACTGTGACTCTGAGACGTTACAAAACCATAGATATACACACCAGCTTGTCTAAAGGATAAACTTATGCAGTTTTCTTTAGTTTGTGCTTTTGTTTCTAACATGGTTTTAATCCCTAGAGAATTTATGGAGTTCTAGTATTGTTACCGTGAGGAAATCTGAAATCGCTTCAAACTTGTGCACACAATATTTGCTTATTAAAGTCATTAAAAGATTACCTATTATTCCCATATATACACAGTTATAATGGGCGAACATTGGAAAATAACCAAACGAACTTTATTTCATTTTTTTCCTACTCTTGGCTCTGTATGATGTGAAAGAGACATCTCGAGATGTGTGCACATAAGCCCCTCCCACCTGTTTTGTTTACGGTCAATCAGAAAAAAGTGGATTTATGATTAATAAAGACCAATTTGAATTGTAAAACTGCTAAGCTACTCTAGTTGACTCCAAGAATAGAAATATAGAGTTGAAAATAGCTCCTCTTTATTGACTAGATTATGTTTGCCATGTTGACATATTGTGGACTTCTTCTCAATTATCTCTTCCTGTTTTTCCTTTACTCCTGTATCCACCACCTTGTTCCTGCTGCCTCTGTTTTAAAGTCTTGCTGATTGTGGTGTAGGCTTTATGTTCTTATGGTTACATGCAGTCACAAATGAGATTATATGGCTAAACTGCTGTTAAAGTTTCAGATTAAACAGCAAAATATACAGTAATAGACAAATATGTTCCAAACTGCAACCTAGAAAAAAAAAAAAAGACAGAACAAATGACATTTGGATTAAAAGTGCCTCTAATTCAAACACGAAAACCGTAAAAACTGGGCTGCTTTGATACTGCAGTGTTTGGAAAAGCACACACTGTGAGACTCTTTAACATTTGCTGGTAAAATGTCACTTGATTTATTCTGACTTGAGAAAGACTGAGTGCGTCTGGGAAAGGGGAGCGAGGCAGATGAAGAAAGATGGAAGAGGCCGGAATGACAGAAGCTGTTATTTAATAATGTCACAGAAGGAGTGACGTGAGGATAGGGGCAGAAAGTGGGAGAGAAATCAGAGTTTAGGATTGAGTGACAAAGGGAGGGAGAGCGAAGCGATAGTAGAGTGACATGGGGGGTGAAATGAGGACAGGGAGTGAGAGAGAGCCCTCCTTTTCCCCAAGGGGAACATGAAAATCTGGCCTGAGTTAGCCATGCAGAAGAAGAAGAAGAGGGACACACAAACAGAGTCAGTCCACCCCTCTCTGTCCTTCTCCCTCTGTTTGGTATCTGAAGGGAAAGAGAGTGCAATTACCGCTCCTCTCCTTCATTTCGGTCTACCCTGCTGCTTTTGTTTTGTTTGTTTGTGCTTGTCTGCAGCACGGTCGGGTTGAACCGCACTCAGGTTATCTGGGGGGGTTAAAGAAGGAGAGGAGGGAGGTGGAGGAGGAATGATTTTTTTAAAGCCTTCCTCTTTATGCTTGTGTTTGTACCCATCTGCCTCTGAGAAGACATTAACAGGAATCTTTGCATTTTTTTTTAAACTTTACTGACTCGTGTGAGCTAAAAAGACGGTCAAATACAGTTAAAAATGTCAGTGGAATGATGTTTAAAAGGTACTCGGCTGTGGACGGGCCATATCAGTGACTAATGTTCCTCTCACCCGTCTCTGTAAAGCGAGAACACGGGCGTTCCCAACTGTGTCCTGATAGTGGTGTGACTTGTCAAAGCAATATTCTCATCTGTGACCTCTGTGCTTATAATCTTGTTGATTTTTTGGAAGCTGCCTAGTGAAGCTTGAAGGACTGGATTGTACTTGGGTCAGGCTAGGAAATGATTTAAGCCGTAGCCCACAGTTGACGTGAACCTGCACTGTCTTTGACAAAGTGTGCAAAAGATGTACACAGTCTTTGGCACTCTCCAGACAGAAGCATTGTTATATTTTACATACTGTTATATACGTAGTCAACAGAGTCACTTCTTCACTTGTGAAGTTGTAGATGTTACCCGAGAGAGCATTCAGCCTTTTAGATCGCATGTTTGTCTGCAGGAACGTCACATTATCAGACAGTTGTCATCGGTACCAAAGGCACTGAAATATCCTGACACAAAAAGAATTAATCAACTAAATTTATTTCAGCATTTCTGTCTCGTCACACGCAAGCAGGCATTTCAGCAGATATCTGCCGTTCACTGCGGTGACATAAATGTGTCACTTTGGATTTCTTAACTCGAAGGCACAGTTACACACACACATGCGCACATACACAAGTCTTCCCTTTACCCATCAAACTTACAGATTTGTATTTTATACGTCTCTGATTGTTCTCAGTGCATTTGCACGCCTCCACATGTGTAGTATTAAACTTGTGCATGCGTGTTTAACAATGCGTTTATGCGAAAAGGCTGCTATTTGGAGCTAAAATGGGAATCCCAGAGGAGAACCGTGTCAGCGCTCTCTGTCTCAGTGAGATTCAAAGTTCACAAGAGCGCCTCGTGTTTCCCCAACTAGCCTGAAACTAGAGCGAGCAGTCAAATCCGAATCGCTTTGTTCATCGAGCAGGATAAGTTCAGACAGAGAGCTGCAGAGATGTATCGATGAGCAACACTTACAGTAGCACATGCTGACTTATGAGCTAAAAAAACAGCAGGATGTCACAGCCTGTTAGATGCATCAGGATCAGACCTAGCGTTGCTTGAAATGAAGCAGCGCTCAAGAGTCTTCTGTTTAAGACAGGCAAAGATACAGTTTGAGCCAGGGTTCACTTTCATGAATATATGTTATCAGTTTTCTGTCCATCATCCTTACAACATCAGCAGAAAAACTGTACATCAAACAAATGTTTGAAGTTGAGCTAAATGAGAACTTAGAGCGAGCACTGGGAATGTCAGCGTTGAAAGCAGAGGTCTAACGGCTTAATTATGTTTTTGATGCTCCGCAGCGAGCTCATGCTGTAGCCACTTTTAAAATGCTACTGTGTGTGTGTGTAGATTTGCTACGTTGGGTTATATGTATAAGCAGTAACACTTCCTGACCTGAAAAATATTAAAGAGGGAAAAATGAGGCAAAAAAGTAGGCACAGTTTGTATTTTAATTGCACATCATTTAATTTGAAGAAGGCAGCAGGTTGGCATGGTGGTTAGCACTGTTACCTCAAAGCAAGCAGGTCCTGTTCAATTCCACCATCAGGCTGGGGTCTTGCATGTTCTCCCCGTGTTTGCGTGGGTTCTCCCTGGGTACTCTGGCTTCCTCCCACAGTAAACATGCAGTTAGTGGGGATAGGTTAACTGAAAAATCAAAGTGTGAATGGTTGTCTGTCTTTGTGTGCCTCTCACCCTAAGATTGCTGGGATAGGCTCCAGCACCCGCTGCAACCCTGAAAAGGATAAGCGGAAGTGGATGGATTTAATTTGAAGAAATTATTTTTAATATAGTAACACACTTAATGTGATGCATGTTTGCTACAGATGTAAAAGACACCAACCACCTCACCTTATTATGTCTGCCTTTACAAACGCACTGTACTGTATTAGGATTAGAGCAAGTCAGCTTGTGGAATTTCTTCCCTCTTTCATGTTCCACGATCATCTGTAAGTGGTAGTATTGCAAAGATGAAGCGTTTAGGAAGCACAGCAACTCAACCATGAAGAGGCAGACAGTTATAGAGCGGGATCAGTGAGTGCCGAGGTCCACAGCATGTAAAAGTTGCCAAAGTGCTGCTGCAAAGAGAAACTATAACTAATATTGTAACAACAATAAGAACTCATGTAATAAAAGCTCAATCAAACGGAGTGCTGTTTGAAGGCCCTGACGGGAGTCGGGAGACGGGAATCGTGACAAGTTAATTTACAGGGAAAGAGCCTATTTGCAGTTTGTTCACTTGATGCGTGATATGCATGGACAATATGTGACTTAACTGCGTCTTTAAAAAGTTGGGCACCGTTCCTCCATGTTTAATTCCTCGTGCTTTCTGGTTTTTCTGTCACATTGAGGATCCTGCCAGCAGTCCTGTTAGTATTCTTTCTATGGTGGGCTAGCTTGTGATAAAAGTTACATGTTGAGCTTAGCTCATAATTATAATGTCACTTTTATCCTGCTGCTTCTCAAAGAAACCCAGTTCTTTCATTTATTTATTTATTTTTTGGTTCTTGAAGGTATTTTGTTATTTAAGTGTAGATTTGTGTCCCATCAGCGTGTCTCAGCACCTCCCAAAGAGATCAGGGCCAATTTCACAGCCAAGGATTAGGCTTCATCCCTGACTAAACTCATTTTTCCCCCCAATGGAAACCCCCATTGAGACAGAAAATTACTCTTCAGCATTTGTCTGCGATACCTCCTAACGCCCGTACACATAGACACACTCTTTTCTTCATAAGTTTGACAATGATTAATTATCCTTCAGCTTTTCTCACAGCAGACTTAATTTGTAAAAGTTTTAAAATTGTTCATAGCTGCTTACAAAATGGGACATACACCTCAAAATTTTAATGTAACAAAGTATACATATTACTATTATTACTTAAAGTAATAATAAGTAATAATATTAAATTCCAGCATGCACATGGACTGCAAACATATGCTGTGGCACTGTTTTTCAAAGCAAATGTGCACTGCTGTAGAAGTCTTCTTTAGTTCCAGATTTCAGCCCAGAACGTCTTGTCCCTGGCGTTCGACCGCAGCGTGTCCGGCGGTATTAGGTTATCTGCTCTCGTTGGATTAGCCGATTTTCTCCGGGCTGGAGGAATGCATGAGAGTCAAGCACCTCTGGCAGAGCAGAACAGCCTGCACTCGGCCCGCCCGAGGAAGCTGTGATCAAGTTTACATTATTGGACATAAATATTCAGGAGTGATGTCTCCACCCTGCAGAGGCATCAGAAGTGTAAGACTGTCTTAATAGCAATACTGCAATACTGAAATAACATAATTTTATGTGATTTTAAACAATCGGCATAGTTTTTGTTGTGGATACTGGAGCGGGTTAATGGGCCCATTAGACTCTCTGGAGACAGTGAATGCAGATGTTTTTTGTCTCAATGTAAACATGTGCGTTCACTTTACTCTCTCTCTGCTGGAATAATGGAGTTTATCAGAGTATGAAACAATGATCTATGTCTAGTCACTTTCTTCTATTCCTGTAATTTAAAGATTATGATTTTGGTGGTTGAGCAGTAGAGTTTGGATCAAATCTGCATAAATATTGGTTGTTCTGTTATTCGGTGAATCTGCAGCCTCAGATTACAGAAATACATGAACAGCAATGAAACAAGCTGGACTCGTCTCTTAATTAGCTCTGATTGATTCACTTTTGAGATAACTTTATTCAAATAGCTGTTGATCACCACATCTCTCAACTGAATGAAGGAAATTTATGAGATTCATAAAAAAAAATTTAAGTATTTATGGAGGTTTAGTCTCACAAAAGCATTAAAATAACCCTCACTCTTTATGGCTCAGGGTCAGAAGACAAGAAATTATTTATTCTAGCTTTAGAAAAGCTTACTTATCTGAAATGGCAGTAAAGGCCAAACAGCTCATAATCTGTCATCAGTCTACCTGCACTGACACTAAAGCACACCTCGTTCCACCAACTGAGATATCACTTTTGGCGTGCACTGCTCTATCAAAGGGGTCGGCAGACGTTACTATTAAAGGAGTCGTTTTTGACTCCATGAAAAAGAATTACTTTGAGAAAGAGTTGCCGTGAAGTCATGCAGGTATGAGTTTTGCTCAAATGATACCACACGTGGGAACTGATTCACTGAAGTCTTTGGTTTGCTGACTGTTTTCCCTGGATACTTTTAGCAAATGCAATATGCTTTTACGTGAAATGTATTTCCATATTACTTACTTTTGTTTGCTAACTGCTTAACACAGATCAAGCATGCTGTTCAGCCAGCAAAAATGTCTATTTATATACAGCCAGAAAATATAAAGAATCACTAAATCCTGTAGTGTCAACGTATCATATTTCAAAAATGAGATTTTGACACCTGTACATCAACAATGTGATTCTTTTTGTCTTATACATTTTTGTCACCGGTTTAAAAAAAGCCACATGGACCCACTGGAAATGTGCAGAAGAGGCTCATATGGCTCCAGACCTGCAGGATCGCGACACCTCACATGGCCTAATG
>VUQR01030004.1:0-11477 GCA_015108515.1 Hemichromis elongatus
CAACAAAAACATTAACATTAAAAACATTATATTCCAGAAACGCGTTTTGCCGATCCGATCAGCTGTTCAAAACACTTCCTACGTTAGTTCAGCGGTCAGCACGAACTATCGTATGTCCGCCATTTCCTGCCCGAAACCGGAAGTGACGTCATTTTCGCTGAATTTGTAGTTGTTTATTTTTTTACCATCAGGCCGTTAAATGCCCATCCTGGTGTTTTTAAAATGACTTTATGCCTTTCTGCTTAGTTTCTGGGATGCTTAGAACTCAAATTACACTGCTGGAAATATTTTATTTTGATGCACATGCTGTTTATCTTCCAAATTTGCATTAAAATATTTATATTTGTTTTTCCTGCAGAATACAAAAATGGGTGTATCTCAAAAATAAATCTATGAAGAAACTCAAATTAAATTTCCTGTAGTTGGAAACTATTTTGTGCAACTTTTTGTATGTACAGTTTAGAGGCATAAACCTCTTAAATTTCTCTAACTAGAAATATATGTAAAAAAACACTAAACGATTTTACTTTTTTTGTAGTTTATTGTACTTTTTTGCTATTTATGTAGTTACTATGGACTGAATGATTACATAAATTTGGGCTCTAACGATTGTATTGATGGTATAACAACTTGAAATTCTCCCAAAAATGGCACTACAGCAGGTAAAATATAAAGATAAGCTCTGGCGGACTTGGCTCTATGGTAGATCTTAAAGGGTTAATGGAAGGCAACAATTACTTTTAATCTCTTTTCACTTATTCAGTGATTACATACTAGTACCCTTGTATTGGGTCACACTCAGAAAATGTGGAGCATTACTAGGACATTAATCGTTTTCTTAAATGAAACAAAATATAGTTAGATTGGAACAACAAATACAATACTTTAACATGAACATAAACTTTTTCTGAGAAACTCTTAAACTAAACAGAATAATGGAATTTAAATATATAATTATAATAGCAATTCTTAAAGTGATTTTTTTTTTTTTTTAATTCAAACAGGATGTAGCCTTTGGGACTGAATAAGTGGGGCAGTTGACCCAATTCTATTTGCTAATTGGCCCCGTGATTAATATTTATTGAAGTGGCTTATAGACAAGAATTAAAATAGTCTGGAACCATCTGGAACAGCGTTCCAGCGCATTCAGTTAATGAGCAGTTAAACCAGAACGGAAGTGGGGATAAACAGAGTAGCAGGTAATTTCAAATGCAAATTTTTAAGAAGCTTCACAAATATTACCAAGCACAAATTCTTTCTGTGTAGCTTTTCGCAAAATGTGTCTGCTGGCTAAAAGTTATGTTTCTGTATTTCACAGGGAGAGAAAAACAACATCAATATTCAACACTGATAGATGTATGAAAGAGAGCAAAAGAGGAGGTTATTATCAAATAGTAAGGACTGCTAGGCAAGTGCCATTTGATAAATTTAACATTTTAAATCTTGGTGTCCCCCTGTGGTGTTCCTCCAATTTCATGACTCCCTATGAACGAGCACAGTGAGAAGAAAAAACTCCTTTTTGACTCTGGCAGAACAGTTGGGGGTGAGGGGAGGGAGAGTGAGGAAAGACACGCTATGGAAGAGATCCAGAGACTATTAATAACTTATAATTGAATGAAGAGAGGGCTATAAACACAGTGAGTGGAAAAGGTGACTAGAGAAAAAAAAAACCCACAATGCACAATGGGGATCCCCCAGTAGCCTGGACCTATTGGAGCATAAATAAGGGTCAGGTTTACCTGATCTAGCCCCACTGATAAGCTTTAGCAAAAAGGAAACTCTTAAAAGTAGAGAGGGTGTTTCCAGAATCCAAACAAGGAGCTCATTCCACAGAAGGCACGAAAGCTAAAGGTTCTGCCTCCCATTCTACTTTTATATACTCTATTCAATAGCTTGTAATGTGAGGAGCAGGATTTTATATTCCATTCTGAATTAAGAGTGAAGTTAGTGAAGGGAAGCCAATATAGGAGAAATATGCTGTGTCTCTTTAGTCCCTCTCAGTACTCTTGCTGCAGCATTATGCATCAACTGAAGGCTTTTCAGAGATTTTAGGAGATCCTGATAATAACGAATTACAGTAGTCCAGCCTAGTAGGAATAAATGCATGAACTACTTTAGTATCACTCTGACACAGGGTATTTCTAATTTCAGAGAGATAGCACAAATAGAAGAAAGCAGTTTTTTTAATATGCAGATATTTGTTTAATATGCACATTGAAGGATACATTCTGGTCAAAAATTACTCAAAGATTCCTCAATGATACTGGAAGACAAGGTAATCCCATTCAGAGTAAGCATCTGGTTAGATGCCATAATTCTCACTTTCTCAGTTGTATCTGAATTTAGAATCAGAAAATTAAGGTTCATCCAGGTCTTTAAGATATCCCTGCAGTTTAACTAATTGGCTTGTGTCATGGATAGATAAAGGTGAGAAAGAAATGACACTGGATGAGGAGAGAGAGCTTGAAATAATAAGAGAAGGGCTCACCTGTGTCACAGGTGATGACCACAGCAAAGAACCATGCTGGCATGCCAGGTTGAAGATCCAGCATCCTTACCAGACAACAAAAGAGGAGTTGAGAGCACATTTCTCCGGACATACTGTAGAAGCAATTGGCCAAGGAACCTGAATGGAAAGCCACTTATGCCACTCAAGTGCATGACATGATGAAGCATGGAGCTGCAGTCAAGTTGTCCGAGGGCATGATCTGTAACTGGGATGGGCCAGTGTAGTACATGAGCCATCTCAATGCTCCGAATCCTCACTCTGTCACAACTCTAGTGAGGCTTGTGTGGAAGAGATCTAGATGAAAACTCAGAATGGGAAAATGGTCCAAAGTTCTTGAGTTTGCTTGTGAGTGAGTGGCCAGTTAGGTCAGCTAAAGAGTTAGCCACCACTGCCAAAGAAAATGTCAAGAAGCTGCAAAGAAAGGCATTTGTTGCTGCTTTGACAATGGTCCAGATAAGAGGACAAGAAAAGCAAAGTCAGGCTGATGCCCAAAGTGAGCCAAGGAGACCATCTGCAGGGTTAGTCATCAATAACCTTGTAGATGCCAAGCAGTTCAGTGACCTAGCTTGATTGGTTAGATCAGTTGCTTGGACCTGGAAAGCAGCAAGAAAGTTTCTTGGGAGAAAATCCAGCTGCTAATGACACAAAGTGGGAGGCAGACCCATTGACAGGAGTCAGTTTGGTGAAAGAATGCAAAGATGCCCTAAGAGACATTTTCCTTGCAGCACAAGAAGGCACAGTCTTCCCAAGCACTACTACAGATAGACTGGTAGCATACAAAAACCCAGGCTCTGAGGTCTTTGTTTGTGGTGGCCTAGTGCAAGCTTTTAGAGAAGAACAGATTGGTGTTCCCATCTTGAGTTATGATGCCTGTGTGTCTACACTGTTAGCCTGGGAGGCCCACAATGAGAGTCCTGAGGTAGTTAGTGGGACCCTGCTCAGAATGAGGAAGCGTGGGTCATAAGAGGGAGAAGGATTGTCCAAAAGGTTGTTGATGGTTGTGTGGTTTGCCGTAAGGCACAAGCAAAGAGATGCCAGCAAATAATGGGTGACTTACCTCCAGAAAGAACCCAATCAGCTTCACCTTTTGAGTTAACAACAGTAGATCTGTTTGGACCCTACCAAGTGAAGGATGACATCAAGAAAAGAGTCACAATAAAGGTTTGGGGAGTTGTGTGCTGTTGTATGGCTAGCAGGGCGATTCACATGGAATAAGTAAACTCCTTGTCAACTGAAGGCTTCTTGATGGCTTACCGGAGGTTTACAGCAATTAGGGCATGCCAGAAAATCTGGTCATACCTAGGCACCAATTTTACAGGAGCAAAGTCTGTCTGTCTTAGAGGAACTTTACAGATTCTTGGAAAGTCAGAATAAGTTTGCCTTGGAGGAGACTAATCTAGTTGATTCCCCACATAGAAATGGGGGTGCTGAGGCTGCTGTGCGCATTGCGAACTCCAGAATCTTAGAACGGAGTCTGGGCTAACTTATCTAGCGAGTTCCAGACAACTCTTCGTGTGGCAGCCAACCTTGCAAATGAGCACCCAATTGATGCCAGAGTGCAGATTTGGGAAGGGTTTATCCATTACATCACGCCCAACAGTTGTTTGCTTGGACAAGCATCTCAAAATGGGGACTCCAGGTGATTCAGGCAGAAGTGAACAAGTTTTCGAGGTCCTGGAGCCAAGTTGCCGGCCCTAATCTGTTGAAGCAAATGGCACACTGCACACAGAAATGTAGCTGTTGGAGATGTCGTCTGGTTAAGTGATCAGAATGCACTGAGAGGACACTTCAAGCTGGGCATAGTCTTCAGCAACAATCCAGACAAAAAAAGCAATTGTGAGGGACGTCAATGTCCGGGTATGCCCAAGTTACAGTGGTTCTATGGCCTTGAGAGCGAGGGACTCAGGCTCTGGCTCAAATGGAGCAATTCCAATGACTCAAGCTACTGTCCTTCAATGAGATGTCAGATGTCTAGTTGTTTTATTGCCTGTGGAGGAGCAGAATCGAACTAAGCCATCAGCATCATGCTTCAATGGGATAAGTTAAACTGTAGCTTGCTTTTGAAGTTGGCCATCTCCCTAGTGTTCCAGGGGAAGATCGAGTGGGAGGTGTGAAGTCGGAGTTTAGAAGATGGTTAGCCTGGAGAAAAAAAAAAGTAAAAGTGACAGGCCTGAAGGGCAAGCCAGGCGGAACTAATCTTGTGTCTGGTTTTCTGTTCGGTAAGGAAAAGAAGGTGAACTGTTGCAATGGTGCGCCTAACTTTTTTCTTAGGTGTACCAGCACAAAAGTTAGGTGCAACCAAATTTTTCAACCGCATCACTTAACCCCACTGTGTTACATGTTCACTTTTTTCTTTTGTTTTTGAAAATTGCTGTTCATATAGACAATATTGGTTTCTAAATGATTAACTAACCTTGTCAACACAAAGTTCTTTATTTAGAGCACAGTTTTACAAGACATACAAGTTACTGTAAAAGTGCTTGTGCTTAAAGTGCTTTGGCTCTCTTTGCCAATAATGTAGACAATGTTAAACCTAATCATCATTGACCTGTTTGCTGCTGCCGGCCACTAAAAGGCAGTGGGGAGAGGGGACATTTGAGCAGTGCATTTATCGTGACATATAATGTATTTTCTGGATACACTGGGCTTTTTCAGCATTCAGAGGTTGATGGCTCCATCAGGCCCTGATGTAACAAAAACGTTCTCCATCGTTCTTTTCATCTTTTGTCATTACCCACATCTACATGGAATTCTGACGGGCCTAGGCTACTAGTAGGCTGGGTATCATCACTGATTTCTATAATTAATTTGATTTTGATTCACAGGATCCTGATTTGATTAGATTCAGTTTTGACTCAGACAGTCAGAAATATTATAATTCTGATCATTTATCAGTACTGACACTTCATCATAGGTATAAGCATCACAGCAGATGTCTTTGTGTCAAAGGCATCTGCTTTTGACACAGAAAAAACATGAAGAAAACAGAAAAACATGAAGGAGATTTTCCTGGTCTGGTTTTTTATAGCAGATAACCATAAAAATATTTTGCGGTAGATCAAAAATTGAAGAACCATTAATCAAAGTAATTACCCTGATGCTGCTGAAGTCAAGCAGAGCAAAGTTACAAAGGTTTTATTAGAGACACAGCTAAGTGTTACAATTTGGAATAATTTTAAAAAGTTTAAAATTCTTTGCTATTAAACAGTAGAAAGGAACTTTCTTGTCGGAGCTCATTTTGGGGAAAAAAAACCAAAACCGTGGCCAACAGTGCTGTACATGACTTGTGTGTAATAAGCCAATGAGAATAATGCTGAAAACGTACATTTGAGATGGGAAATTCAAGACTCAAATTTTAGAACGGGCTTTTCCCCGCAGTACTGTGAAATAAACACTCTCAAAGAAAATGGCGACCGTTACAACTTGTTTCTAAAAATGTGTAGGTTCATGCCTTGGTTAAAAGAAAATGAAACAGGTAAAACATGTACAAGACGCCTAGCTGAAAACACTTAACACAAGTCGAGCTGCCTGAGATTCACAGAATTTACAAAAAATGTTAAACTGTTGTGATTTATATCGTTGTTGGGACGATAGATGTCTTATATCAGGATATGAGATTTTGTTCATATCGCATAGCCCTACCTGACAGTGCTGTACACAATGGTAGACTGATGTGTAATAAGCAAGAAAAAAATGCAGAAAACAGAGATTTTTAGATGGGAAACTGTTCTTGAAGGACACTGACAGAGAAAGCCGGTCCGACTTTGTGTTTACATCTTTGTGCAGAATCAGTTTACCTGCTCTCATTTACTGTTTTAGCTTTAACCTGAGATTCTTGATTCTCTGGCAAAATACATTTATATTTAAAAGTCAATTGAGGATTTAATGAATCGATGTTGCTTAATTCAAGCTACTCACCTCTCGCTATCTATCCGCCTGCACTTTCGAATGTCCCGAAAGCTCATATTGTCATCTAAACCAACCCTGGTTGGTTTAGACGACAATATGAGCATAATGTGTGTCTGTTGTTGACCATACGGTGACTTTCAAAGATGCTGAGACTTTAATATTTTTTTCTGTACTGAATGGCTCGTTGCACCGGTGAGACCTAGGATTTTTTTTGTCACATTATTTAGAAATTTGGTCCCAAATGAGACCAAATTGTTCGCACTCTAGAGCCCTGCCTACTTCATAATTGACCTTAGTGTGTGAAGAGGACTCTTCAATTACATAAACAAACTGGAGTCTATTAGATGAATATGATTCAAACCACTGCAGTTACAGTAAGTACCCTTAATACCTCTGGCATGCTCCAGTTACTGCAATAAAATACTACGGTCAACAGTTTCGAACGCTGCACTGAGAAACAAGAACAAGCACAGAGATAGGTCTACTGTCAAAGACCAAAAGATCATTTGTGACCTTCTCTGAAGCTGTTTCTGTACTGTGATGAGCTCTAAAACGTGACTGAAATTCTCTGCAGATGATCAGATACTTGTTTTACAAGTACTTTAAAAAAAATTTCAGATAAAAGAAAGGTTGAAGATTGGCCTATAATTATCGAAGACAGCTGGTTTAATTGTTCGGGATCATCCAGTTGCAGAGTGTTTCTACCAAGGCAATATCAGAATCAGAAAGCCTTTATTGTCACATGCAAGTTGCCCTGCAGTGAAATGAGTATGTCTCTGTAGGTTGTGTAGGTTCTCAGTGATCAAGGTCATGGTAGTCTACCATGACCTGGCAGACACATCATACTGGTGAATTATGCAACGCGATATCCCGAAGCAGTACTGCTGCCCACCATTTCTGCAAAGAGTGTGGTGCAGGCTCTTTTTTCAGGTCATCTCCCAAGTCCATGATTTGGAAGTTAGTCTTGGTAGTAGGGCCTTGAAAGAAGCCAGTTCAGGCATTTGGTTGGTGTCCCACAGGGATGAGGCCCCCGCGGCAGACCCAGGACACGCCAGAAAGATTATATCTCTCGACTGGTTCGGGAGCACCTTGGTGTTCCCCCAGACAAGCTGGCCAGGAAGGGGAGGTTTGTGCTTCTTTGCTTACGCTGCTGTCCCTGCGACCTTGCCCCATATAAGCGGAAGATGGATTTTCTGGGGATGGATTCATAAGTTCATTCACAAGGATGAATGCAATTAGGATTGCTGTTGTTTGCAGTACAGAAGGTACCCCGAGGCCTCCACGGGCACATTCACAGCCCTACAAGTTACCTAAGCATAAAAGGCAAATTGCTCAGAAGGAATTGGCTAAAAAAACTCAAAATGGAAGTGTTAGAAGGGTGTCGTGCAGCCTGATAGCTCTTGTGGTAAAGAAAGATGGGTCTATACGGTTCTGTGTCAACTATCGCAAGGTAAATGAAGTGTCAGGGTTTTCTGGCTGCTCGATTTTTTTTACAACACTAAATTTAACCAAGGACTACTAGCAGATTCTTTTGTTTCCAGAGTCTAAGAGGAAAAAAAACAGCCTTCTCCACTCCGTATGGTTTGTACCAATTTGTCACACTTTTATTTGGCTTGTTTTTGCCTCAGCTACCTTCCAAAACCTCATGAACCGGGTGCTGCACCCGTTTGCTGCATATGCTGCTGCTTATTTGGATGACGTCATCATCCACTGTAACACCTGGGCAGAGCATTTGCAACAGGCGGGTCTCTGTGGAATGCAGGGATCAATGTCAACCCAAAGAAGTATGCTGGATGGATGTACTGTATGTGGGGTATCACCTGGAAGGTGGGCAGGTGCATCCACAGATGGTGGTGTGGAAACTATATTCAAATTAGACTGTTTCACTCCTAAAGTTCTTCTGGAGCAGCACATTCTCTCTCTGTCTCAATGGATTCATCAGGCTGGAAGCTATTTGTTCACATCTCAGTGCCCTCATTAACATTTCACTGCCTCTTTCACTCCCTGCCACTCTTTTAAACACTATTACACACACCTACACCCAGTGGAATCATGATGGCTTGTGAGTATGGGAAAAGCTGGAAAACAGTTGGTAGGGGACAAAAAACCCACAACCCCACCCCCACCCCACAACCCCAACACACACACACTGTGTTCTGTCTTTGTGTTCATCATTCAGCCTGACTAATTTTTTTTCTTCATTCTTGATTGTAGTATTGTTTTTTTGTTGTTCTTTTTTAGTTATTGGTGACACCAAAACCATCTGTTAAGCTGAAAATATTTTGTCCAGTATGAAAATTCAGCTGCAGTACAAAAAAACAACATAGGATGTGGCAGGCCTTCAGTTACGCATGCCGCGAAATGCCCACATATGAGACCACTACTTATCATTTGCACAGGAGGGGAAAAAAAATTAAAAGAAGAGAAAAGATGTAATATTTTATGTTGGGAGCAATGCTTTGTTTGGATTACAGAAAAAGAAATGCTTAAAAGTAATCTTTTTGTTGTTGTTTTTTAGGGCTGCCACAATTCATTGACTAGTCAGGATTACGTTGACTATCAAAATCGTTTATGAAATAGTCAATAGTCAATAGAATAGTCAACGCGTCGTTTGAAGCTTTGTAAGATCCTGAAAGATGGTATAACTCTCAAAAACGTAGCTTAAACTCGTAAGCTGGAGAGGAAATAAATTCTAATGGAACTTAGAAGATCATCATTTAGGGTCACATGGCCAATCCTTGAGATGGCAGCTTAGTGGGGTCGCTCTTAAGACAGTATACAAACTTTCCATAAAAAACCCTTGTATAAGCTGTTAGTGTGGTCTGGAATATACGGCACTGACATGTCAAAAGCTTCATCTGTGAAACAGTGTGAAATCTTTACCCGAAGACGCAAGACAGACGCTACACCATCAACGTCCGACACAGATGCTAACATAGCTAGCATAGCCGAAGTTTTGGATGAACTCAAATCACTCTGGTCGGATTTTGGAGCCAAGTTGAACAGCATCGATATAAGACTGACTGGGATGGCAAGCGCAGTGACTGCACTGGAGGGTAAAGTCTCGGAGGTGAAGCAAGACATATTGAACCAGGGGGCTCATATCGAGGAGGCCGAAGCCCGCATCGCCGAAGTTGAAAGCACACTTGAAAAAACAGAAACGTCACTGAACTCGGCTATCAAACGAATCGCACTTCTTGAAGCCAAAACAGATGATTTGGAAAACCGCGGACGACGAAAGAATCTGCGCGTCTTTGGCATAAAAGAGGGAGCAGAGGGGCAACAATCACTCCTCGACTTTATTAACATCATGCTACCTAAGTGGCTGGGGCTAGCGCCCAACAAGTCATTCACACTGGAGCGAGTGCATCGCACGGTTGCCTCTGGGAAACTAAACCGGAGTAGAGCGGTGCTTGTTCGCTTCTTAAAATTCCAAGACAAGGAACTGGTATATCGGGAAGCAAGAAAACAACAAATTACACATGATGGGGCCAAGATCACATTCGCGCAGGATCTGTCTGCGGAGACGGTTCGGATCCGGCGGGGATTCCACTGGTTGTCAAGCTGTTTATTGATATCAATGCCTTCCGTGGATTCCAGCACAACCCATGCAGACTCAGGATCCTGTACGGTGGAAAGATCCACCTCTTCTCAACACCTCAAGAGGCCGAAAAATTCTCTAAGAATCTGCCAAAGGAAACAGCAGAGGATGCTCATCACCAGTGAGTTGGTTAAACAACAGGTCAACCATTAAGACACTCTATAAGAATACCTCTGCCTCAACATAACCGACCAGTAATTAAGTCACTGATAAGAGACAGATAAAATTTTGAGTTCAAATTTATGTGGAACTTATGTTAACAATACTGGGCGTTTTTAAGTGCATATTCGTTCTAAGTTTTGTTTTGTTCTACCAATGGGAAACTTTACTTTATTGTGGGGAAAAATTAGTATCATTATATGGTTAGTGTACACTGTCTGATTTATGGGGTTTTAGAGAGGTCGCGTTGACTAGTTAGAGAGTTTTATCAATCTTTATACAAATCTGAATATATAGGAAACAGAGAAATACAAGATGCATTTCTTGATCAGTTAAAATTTCAAACCCTCTCAGAAGAGGATAAAACAGCCCTTGATAATCCTTTAACAATAAAAGACCTATCAGAAGCCATAGACGACCTGAATAGCGGTAAAACACCTGGCCCTGATGGACTTCCAATGGAATTCTATAAAACATTTAAAAATAAATTAATGCAGCCACTTCTTAACATGTATGAGGAGTCATATAAGTCCGGAATACTCCCAGACTCACTGAGATTAGCTACAATAACCCTCTTATTGAAACCAAATAAGCCTCCGACTGAATGTTCCTCTTATAGGGGAATTAGTCTTATGGGATGTGATACAAAGATTTTGTGTAAAGCACTCTCTAGGAGACTAGATAAATATGTTCCTAATTTGATAACAGACGATCAACAAGGTTTTGTTAAAACGAGACAAGGCTATAATAATATAAGACGTGTCCTCAATGTACTTTATGAGAAAAACAATAGGGAGGACACTGTGCTGTTGTCACTAGATGCGTGCAAAGCATTTGATAGAATAGAATGGAATTATCTCTTACAAGTACTCCCCAGATATGGACTAGGTGAAACATTCCTTAAATGGATCCGATTATTGTATACGCATCCAACTAATAACTAATAATAACATATCAAAACCCTTTAATTTACAGCGATCAACCAGGCAGGGTTGCCCTCTGTCACCTATTCTCTTTGTGTTAGCAATAGAACCTCTGGCCATAGCTGTGAGAGCAAATGCAGGAATATCAGGGATCAGAATTGGAGGAAGAGACCATCTAATTTCTTTATTTGCAGATGATATATATTTTTTTGACTAATCTGAAAGATAGTATCCCTAATTTAGTAACATTAATAAAAAAAAAAATTGGAGAATTTTCAGGATACAAAATTAATAATTCTAAATCAGAATTAATGTTTCTTAATGAAGAAGAAAGAAGAAGCCCCGTGGTGGCCACCCCGTTTAAAACAACTACAAC
>VUQR01030006.1:9438-24355 GCA_015108515.1 Hemichromis elongatus
TAGAGGATGGTATGGGGGGGGGGGGGGGGGGGGTGAAGGGATGGATAGATGGATGTGACAGAGGTGTGGAGGCTGTTTTTGTCTCTCTACCTGTGAGGCACAGTAAATCAGAGGCAGATAAGGTAATTCTGTGAGCTGTACATCATCAGGCTGCAGACAGTTTTATGGCCAGCAGATTGGCTGTAAGGGCTGCTGATTACAATGAGAGAGGGAGGGAGAGAAAGAGAGAGAAATTCAAGTGTTTTGTATTAAAGCTGCATCTATAAAAGTTTGATAAATAATAGAAGTTGATTCTGTAATAGTATACTATACTGTCATATATTTGTGTTTTCTGGAAACCAGGTGTAGTGTTTTAATTGGTTTGTTAATTTGTCTGCTTGGATGTGTCTACTTTAAAGCTAAGTTATAAAAAGACATGATTAAAAAGGCATCCATTAATACTTTACTTCTAACCAAAGCCTAGTGTTTTAATAATTGAAAATTGAAAACATGCATTCAAAGATGAGACTGAAATATTTGTTACATTTCATTGAGCGAGACTACTGTATAACTAAAAAGGTTGGAACATTGTTTAAATGCCTCAAATATTAAAATCTTAACATTAAAAATATATTTTAAGTGTTCATAACTGAGAAGGTGAAAGTCCGAGCTGATTCCAATCACACCATTAAAGTTGGATCAACATTATGAAATTTCCACTGGGTTCATAAAGAGATAAAATGGTCTTTTTGCTGACAGTAAATGAGTTACTGAAAGCTTTGTACATACGGAGCCCTAAACTCCTCAAAAATACCTACATAATAGTTATGTATTGGTAAGCCTACAAAGCATTCTCACTAACAGCTATGATGAACTTTTTCAGCACAAACTGTTTGATCTCATGGTTTTGGTTCTATGGTAACAAAGAGCAGGCCAATTATCAAGTGCAACAGAGCCAAAAAATCTGGTCTTATGGTGATGAAGTATGAACTCTGATTCTGGGTCCAAACTACTCTGTTTATTAAGACACAGAACATGGTATATCATGTTTAGGTGGATACTAGCGAGCTTACTTCCTGCTTACTTCTAACTCAGTTAAATTAGATAAATTCTGTTTTCATGTTTAAACTTAGTTGTTACACCTGGTAGAGCAGCAATGCTGCTCATTTTATTAAAGATGAAAGAATTTAGACAATACTTTCAGTAATGCTGCAATGTTTGTTTGACTTTAGGACCTGAAGCATAGTTTGGATCTGAAAACTGTTAATGACGTCAAAGACCGGATAATATATTAGCCGCTATATATTAGCCACTTAACTCCAACATTTTTAGCTGCTTCCTGGAATCATGCCTTGTCATGGTATTACCTACCATCTTTAGGAACATGCTATGAACCCAGTTTCATACGCAGTGTATGCTACTCTGTTTCTTTGTTAGCATTTAAATAGCCAAAATATGTCAAAATGAACAAACTCCTCCAGTCACACAAACATCAGAACAACATTAGCATTAACCCAGCCTAATGTTACTGTAACTCTTGACAAATTATTGGATCATGATTCTAATTGTCATTGGCCTTTCATGTTGTCTTTCAGAGACAACACGAAATCCTTGAGACATGGAATGAGTTCTACTGACTTTATATTAACCACGTCTCAAGGAAAGGTATTCCACAACAATTATTTTTATTGTTTTATCACATGGCCCTAAACCTGTATTGATCATAATACTTTATCCATCCATCTTTATGGACAGCCAAGATACCGTCCAATATGCATTTGTTTTCAAGGCTGCTGTTTTCCATGTTTCTTTGGTGTCCTTGAGGACCTCAGGGGTCAAGGGTCCGTCACTCTCTCTTAATGTCATGGTTCAACCTCTCAGACAAATCTGGACTCTCCCGACTAGGCAAACGGTGAATATTTCAAACACTCCACACAGCAGATCTGCACTGGACTAGAAATTACAAATGCCGCTGGTGGTTAATTACAATTTCATGATCTCCTCCAGTAAAAGGAGTCCAGTCGGTGAAGGGGGGTCGAGAAGGACACAAAATGGTAGCTGAGAAATGGCTGCTGGCGCTGAGCTGTGTTACTGTATGTGGAGCGAAAGCAGAGGATGTTTATTTAGTACTTATTCTGCCCTTCATCATCTCTGCTCCGCTAATCCACTAGCTGCTGTACGCACCACTGACCACGCCGTATCGCTAACCTCTGCCTGGATCACAGAGAAGCCTGTGTGTACGTGTGTGTGTGTGAAAGAGAGAGAGAGAGGATGATGTCTATCCCACCATCTGAAACCTTGTTAAATATTCATTGACAATTATTCCACTTTGACCAAGGAGTTGGATGATGCCGCTGCAGAGGGAGAGCAAGGGAGCGAGAGAGAAACTGAGAGGCAAAGTGTGTGTCTGAAAGAAAGAGGGTGAGTGTGAGAGATGAAAGCAAAGAATAATAGAAGATTGTCTTGGAAAAATTATGATAAATCACTTGAGTGTAAAATCATTAAATAACCTGCAGACAAGCCACAAATGCTGACTGACAGAGAGATGACGCCCACTTAGACTCACCCGCTCCCTCTGTACACACACACACCCGAACCCGCCCCCCCACACACACACCAAGACTGAGCATGATTAGGTGAGCATATTAAATATTAAATATGAAATTGTGCCCTTGGTTGACTTTCCTGCCATCTGACAGGCTGACTCTTGCTAAGAGACAAAAGTAAAACACTCAGCTATCCAGGTGCAATAGCTCCTTTCTGCTCTGTGTTAGGCTAATGATGTATTTGCTTTGCTATCTAATAGAAATCCCGTTTATATGTTTACTTTTTAAGAACACATATTTTCAGTCATGCAGCAAGTAGTCGGGTGTGTAAAGGTGTGAAATGCATTTCTCTAAGATTCTGGTTTTCTTAAATCTTCAGACGTGAAGCACAGATGTGTGCTGTTATTGACGTTTGTTTATCATACCTTAATTTTCTGTGAAGGCCATATAGAACAGTTAAACACATCTACTCCTGAGAGCATCATGCAAAGGCAATAGATATAATAGATATAAATTTGGACTTGCAAATCAATAAACAGCAGCAAGGCTAAACAGTGACGAGGAAAAAACAACTTAGTAGAAATATGAGTAGAAATGCAGTACTCAGCAACAGCTGTACTAGGAATTTAAACTGTGTTTCATTTCCCTTTGCTATCCAACAGCCTTAGTTCTTGGATGGATGTTGAAACCCTTCCTGTAAGACTTTTCTATGTTCTTTTCTTCACTTTCCTGCTGTCATTATGCTCTTCTGCCACATCCTGGGAATGGCACCGAAGTCCACTGAATTCAGTGTTGAGTTCAAAAAACCTTTTTGGGATAACGTTTGCTTCATTGAATGCTCAAAGTCTTTGTGCTGGAATTAGCCATTAGAATTAAAAAATGACTGCATGTTTCTCCTGTATTAGCTTCTCTTCATTGGCTCCTTGTTAACCCCAAAATCAAATTTAAAATTCTTCTACTCACATACAAGGTCTTAAATAATCAAGCCCCATCTCTCTCTTAAAGACCTCATAGTACCATATTACCCCAACAGACCACTTCATACTGCTTTCTTACTTACTGTAAAATAATGGTCCATTGCAGTGAACAGAGATGGATGACTCTTCCTTTCAATCGCTCTGGTAGTTCCTAGAATATTTAAAAGTAGAATGGGAGGCACAGCCTTCCGCTTTCATGTCCCTTATCTGTCGAAGCAGCTCCCAGTTTGGATTCAGGAGACAGACACCCCCTCTACTTTTAGGATTAGGCCTAAAACTTTGATAAAGTTTATAGTTTGGGCTTATTCCAATCAGTCACGGAAGATGGCTGCCCCTCTTCTGCCTGGTTCTGCTGGAGGTTTCTTCCTGTTAAAATGGAGTTTTCTTTTCCACTGTCATCAAAGTACTTGCTCGTAGGGGGTCATCTAATTGTTGGCGTTTTCTCTCTATTATTGTAGGGTTGTTGCCTTACAATTTAAAAAGCCTTGAGGCAACTGTTATTGTGAAGCCAAATATATTTAACCAAATTTTTTTTCCACTCTGTACATTTTCTTGCATCCATTTCAATAGTTACTCAATCTCCCAATCATAGTAGTTGTAGGTTGCGTCAGCGCCAAAACACTCAAAATGATCCGTGTTCCATTGTCTTCATACTACCCCTGAAGACACCGCTGTTTCCCGGGGGTTATTGGGACACTGTGGTATTATGCCCCGCCATTGTAGTGACAAACTCCCTCTCAGGCATTGTTACTGCAGCTGCTGATTTAAGCCAACTGATGCTTCTGGTTGAACTGGGTTTCTCTACGATGTCTAATGAGGCTGGAAAAAATATCCAGATAAAGTCTCAGCTAAGGAGTGGGTTAACTGTCTCCCTTGCTAATTTGAGGCTTTAAAAAAATAAATATGTTTTTTTTTTTTTGTTTCATTGGAGCTAGTGTGTGGTATTGTCACCCTGGCAACCATAATAATCCAGTAAAGAAAGCCCTCAGGGGCGATTGTGGCATATTGTGGCAGATGCCAACAGCCGTAAAGCACTTTGCTGTCAGAAAGACCAAGGCCAAGCTGTTCTTTCTTTCTTTCTTTCTTTCTTTCTTTCTTTCTTTCTTTCTTTCTTTCTTTCTTTCTTTCTTTCTTTCTTTCTTTCTTTCTTTCTTTCTTTCTTTCTTTCTTTCTTTCTTTCTTTCTTTCTTTCTACGAAGTCCCTTTATTATGTATTTTCTACCTCCCCGATGTTGGTCTCCTTCTCCTCCTCCTTCCCTCCATCCCTCATCTCACTCTGTATCAGTCAGTAGTGTTTGAGGATTGTAGCCGCTGTGTCACATGCATTAGTTTTGATTTATGTTGATATTGAAAATAACTGGGTTGGTGTCCTTGAACAAAACGAAAAGCCGTGGCAGATGGAAGGAGAAGAAGAGGAGATAGCGGTGGGCTGGAGGTGGAGTAAAAAGAGGTGAATCTAGACGAAGTAAAATAAATGAAAAGGTGGACTATTCACTCACTCCCCTCTCTGTCACGTCACACATTCATTTCAGTCCCAGACGATCGCCGTCAAATTACTTCTAATAGCTGAGAATTACACAGAATGGACCTTAATTACCTGTAATTTACCCCCCAAAATCTTAATTCCCCCTCTGCCACCCGTCACGTAAATAAATGCCACATCTAATTTGCTTGTTTTGGGGACCACACAGTGCATGGTGATGGATATGAGAAGCCTTTGAATCAGTTCAAGGTAATTTGATTCTGGAGGAGCCCGCTGCATTTTTAATGTCCTGAACTCAGCCAGGCATGAAATAATGCTTTTTTTCCCCCCGTAGAAATCAGAAGTGCCATATTTGATATGGCCACAGCACTTAAGCTTTGAAAAATTTTGTCTTTTTTGACAAAATAAGTTATGTTTATGTAAAGAGCATCTCAATAATGCCAGAAAAAAATACTGACCTCAGGTGATTAAGCCTCTCCACTCCCTGAATGACTTTGTACTACATTTGTACAAGCACACAAAGCAAAGGGGGTGAATCCATGCTCTCTTGAAATGATTAATAAATAATATCGTATAAGAGCTTCTCAGTCAATTTAAGCAGACCTACTTGGTGACAAATCCACAACAGAGAAATATTTGGTAGCTTCTAGTAAGTTTCTCCACCCATGGTTTGAGAGAGTCTACTGTTTGAGTTGCTGATCTTCTCTGCAGCCTTGGTAAGTTTAAAAATGGAGTGCACTAATCAACCTGTTTTAGTGGCCCTCCAAAGAACCCTCTCTCTACAATCCAACACAGTAGAGCTGCAGTCCAACCCACTGTGGAACAACAGACTTTGGAGGACCACACCAGTGTGGTTGAATAGTTGGTAGAAACAACACAGATACACAGAGCCAGAGCTCGCTGGTTGGAAAATTAAAATAAGTAATACTAGAATGAGTTGGCAGATACTCTGAGCAATTAATCCTACCAGAATGCATTCAAGCAACACAAGTGTAGAATGCCTCTTTAGGATTATTGTCATGATCCATTTGCAGCACTGTGCCACTGGAGGCGAAAGAGCTTTACTCCTATGATACAGTACCTTTGCATTTTATAAACAACAATATTTCATATTTCTTTAAGTGATCAAGCTGCTATATACACTCTTTTCATGCTCTTTTGCATGACTCCTCATTTTCGTTAGATCTTCACAATAAAGTCGATGGTGCAAAGGTAGGAGGATCCATGGAACTACAGCAGACTTGTCAGTAGAAAATACTGTAGTTTGAAACAAACTGTAAGTATCCCTTATTGGATTTTATTATAAAGATACAGAATAGTAAAAGTCACCATTCAAATAAAACAAGTGGGAACATGACTCCACGGAGCTCATCTTTTGTAGCTGCACTTTACCGTCTTCCTTCTACGCACGCGGGAGACAAAAGCACACACTCACTCATCACCATCATCTGCATCTCTCTCCTGCTGAGTGTGTGTGTGTGTCTATGCGTGTGTGAGAGATGGCATTGTAGCAGGAGTTTTTTGTGAAGTTGTTTTTAAATCATATTTGATTTCATGCATAATTAGCTTGGCCATCAGCAGCCGCCAGGCCACATGCTGGGTGTTTACACATACACACACACACACACACGCACGCACACACACATTCTATACAGCTCAGGTTGGACTCAATGTGTCGATGCTAAAGGAGAATTCACATTTCTGCCTTAGTAACAACTGAAAGTAACACTGCTCACTCTACCTTTGTGTGTGTTTTTTTGCGTGTGTTTGTGTATGAAGCCTGCAGGCAGCCTCCAATTTGCCGACAGGGTGAGAGAGAGAGAGAGAGAGACGAAGAGAAAAAAGGGGGAGAGGAGTCCTCTTTGCTTTGCTGGAGACTCACTCGCAGTCGGATTAAAAACTTAATTATGTTTTAAAATGATATTTTAATTAAATATGGAGGCAAGCTGAAATGGATTGGCACCAAAATAATTAATCAAACATCAAAAAAGAAAAAGAAAAAACTGAGCGGCGTCTTTCTGCTTTGGCCAGCAGAAAATAAAGTCAGCAGGCCTGTTAGCTCGGCTGAACATTCATTTAATTTTGCTCTCCCTGTTTTCTTTTCTCTCTCTCCCTGCCCCATACACACCAGTAGATTCTTTGCATTTCCACAGTGCATTTATGATCATAACTTACAGATATAATTAACTATCAAATTGCTAATGAATAATCATTGGAGTCCATGTGATCGCACGCCTTCGGTTTCTAATATCAGCGCACAAACTGAGCTGCTAGCGAATAGGCTTGTTGCTTCTGGTTAAATTTACTGCTTCACAATTACTGTCCTAATTGAGCTATGTCCATCTAAAGAAGTCCATTCTTATTTTAGCATGGTGTGTCTGTGCTGTTTGGTAACAGTCTGCTAAAAGTGCAAAGTGAATGATTCGGGTATGAAATATGCCTTAAACAGGTAACAGATAGTGGCGATGTTTCTGTTTTCTACTACGCAAGATCAGAAACAGTCTGTGTAACAGCTGACACGGGTCCTTCTCTGTATAAATACTGCATGTGTGTTCACGAAGATTTTGAAACTGTGAATCTCATTTGTCAGTAACCAAATCACATGTTAAATGTGTCTGAAATATGTAGCATTTTACACGTTCTCACACAGGGTTTGCGTGGCTATCATCCATCGTACCTTGCTTATTTAAAACTTCCTGTCTCAGAAAGAGAGGGGCTCTGTCTGCAGCCCCAGCTCGTGGTGGGTGGATGCGTGACACCTTCAACCACCAGTTAGCTGTAGTTGTACACAGATCGAATCTGAACAGTTTGTCTAATTGTGTAGGTCATTTTTGAGGTACGTCCCCTTGGTGTGATATGTAAAATTTTTGACAAAAAGTTAGAACAAGTCATCAGTCATCAATCAGTCACGATAGTATTTACCTGCTTTTGGAGTAAATGTATTACGATTAAAAACCCTGTGTTTACAAAAATGACAAAAAATACATGTAATTAAAAAACAGTAATAACATGTATTTAAATCTGAAAAAAATAAGACATGCATTTCAGTAAAAAAGGATAATTAATAATAAACTTTACTATCATTTAATTCCATTTTTATTTCTGTATTACAAAGTCACAAAAATAGTTGCGGCAAGGCACTATATTTGTGTTTAGCATACCCACAAAAAGAATAAAGCACGACTGCTCACATGTGCCATATTTCCTTCATATATCATCATATTCCTCTTTTCTTGCCTTTGCTTTCCCCATTTTCTTTCTCCCTTCTCTTTCCTTTTTGACATAGCACTTTGCTTCTACCTCATTCTCAAGCAGTTTGGTTGCTGATGGAGGAAGGGATGGATGGACGGAGGGATAGAGTGAAGGTGCAATGTGTGGATGAGAGGAGAGAGGGAGATGATAGAGGCAATCAATATTTCTAGCATTCTAATTAAAGCCTCACGGTGGAATAAATCCATGTAATTATCAGTAAATGAAATACAAGGTCACTCTACCTGATGGAGGGATGGATGGAGAATGATGGAGGGATGGACAGAGCAAAATATAACAAGATGGACTGATTCTGGTAAATGGACTGATTCTTATATAGCGCTTTTCTACACTCCCGGAGTACTCAAAGCTCTCTATGCAACATGCCTCATTCACCCAGTCACACCCATTCTCACAAGCACTTTATCTACACTTAGTGCTGTCTAACCACATTCACACACAGTCATACTCCAATGGATGCATCGGAGAGCAAGTTGGGGTTAGTATCTTGCCCAAGGATACTTGGCATGCACACTGGAGGAGCCAGCGATTGAGCCACCAACCTTCCGATCAGTAGGTGACCTGCTGTCTACCTCCTGAGCTACAGCCAGAGGCACTGGATGTTTGGATGTGGATTCTGCTGACCGTGGATTATAATTTCATATTTCCATTCTTTGTATGGACATTTGTAGACTCAACAACACCTAATTAAATGGAATTTCAATGTGGTTTATTTAAAATTACAATTTAATTATGTTTTCATACACACACTTAAAGGGAGGTACACTAGAAAAGGGGTTAACAAGTCAGGCTATGACAAGAAACAAAGAAATATTTAAGCTAAAAGCAAATTTAAGTAATGCATAGTTATTTTAGAGTGATGTCCAATAACAGAAAAACAAGGCAAGCCAAAAAAAAGGGTGAACTAAACGGAAACCTAAAGTGGGAAACAACTAAACTAACTATGGAAATAATGACACGAGGCATTATGGGAAAACTGGCAGCTGGTAACTGTGTAGAAATATGCAAAACAAGAAACTAACAAAAATCAAAATATAATAAAGAAACTTGAGCAGTAGCAAGAAAAACTCTGTGACCAAACGTGACTTGACGCAAAGACAACTGACGACCCGACACTGAACAGAGGAAGACGGAGGACTATAACACACAGAAGGGTAATGAGGGAAGTGGAAACACCTGGGGAAACACAGCTGACACACATAAACATGACACGACAGGGGAAGTAATACTAAACACACTGAACATGGAAACACGAGACTGTCAAAACAAGACAAGGAGATCACACATGCCAAACAGGAAAAGACTCGTGAGCATGACGACACTGATGAAACTTAAACTAGAATAAAACTCAACTGAACCCTAACTAAATAATAACACAAGAACTTTGCATTAATGTCATCTAACATAAGAAAATGCAAATTACATAATAAATTAAAAACGCTGGGTCACAGACCCAGGCCCTGACTCTTCTAATGTACCCTCCCAGCTGGGTTTTTTTTCCCCATTTCCTAATCCTCTCGTGATCCTACTTGTGTATTTTAGTCCTCAGTCTACCGTTGCTTGTTGTCACGTCGCTAACTTTTGTTGAGACCCTCCTTGTGTTTTGTTGACACCCTCTGTTTCTGAGTTCTGGATTTTGGGTCCTTCATCTTGCTTGCCACACAACACTAGCCATGATACTTACCTTTAAATGTCTTCCTCTCTATCTAAAAATGTTATTGTTTCCAAAAAAAGTTTCTTCATTTTTCTAAAGTGTTCCCACTTATCAAAAAACTCCAACAGAGATTATTATCTTGTCCTCACCTTTCAAACACAAGTCCCACATTCTGAAAGTTTCTTTGAATGTACTCACTTCCCAGAATGCTCCATTCTCCTAACGATTTTTCCAAAAGCCTTTCTCAATCTTCTTTCTCCTCCTTTTCTCAAAACATGTTTCCAAAACATCCAAACTCCTATAGTTATCTTATCTGCCTTGCTTTTATTCATTTGCAGAAAACAGACTTAAAAAAGTGTGGGGCATTTTGAGTTTTCACTGGAATGTGTGTAGACAGGTATTACTATCTTTGTGGGGACCAAAAATTAGAAGTTTACTATGCTTGTGGGGACTGACAGCCCTTGTGGGGACCAAAATCCCGGTCCCCACGAGTTTGAAGGCATTTTTGAGACTCAAAATGTGGTTTTAGTGTCAGGGTTACTATTAGGTTATGGTTAGGTCAAGGGTAAGGGTCAGGGTTAGGCATTTATTTTTGATGGTTAGGGTTAGGGTAAGGGGCTAGGGAAACCATTATTTCATGATGTCCCCATAAGGATATAAATACACACACGTGTGTGTGTGTGTGTGTGTGTGTGTATAGAGTATGCACAATTTAAAAGCAAATTTGTATTTTAAAAGAAAATCATCCACCCTCCCACCTTCTCTGTGGTGTTACGATGATACTCGCATGAATTAACAGAGATGAAGATAAATACTAAATAAACACTAAATAAATGACTAAATAAACACACTG
This sequence comes from Hemichromis elongatus, assembly GCA_015108515.1. Lineage (NCBI taxonomy): Eukaryota > Metazoa > Chordata > Actinopteri > Cichliformes > Cichlidae > Hemichromis > Hemichromis elongatus. The sequence goes on from VUQR01030006.1 coordinate 20,201, forward strand.
CTGGAGACTTTAGATGTTTTTTGTCCCCCTCTCCACCACCCTCCAACCTTTTTTTGCTTTGCTCACTCATCCTGTCTCTCCCTTCCAGCACTAATTAACAGCTACCTTTACCTTTAGTTTTTATAGTTCATTTTACAAATCCTCCATAATGTTCATCTAATTTAAATGATTTCCTCTACCAGAAATGTGTGACTCAGTGTGTGTGTGTGCGTGTGTGTGTGCGTGCATGTACATGTACTGGTTTCAAATTTCATATTAAACAGTCACAACTTTATTTTAAAGTGAATAAAACAAATCTTTGTCAAGTAAATGTTGAATGCATGATTGAAATCATTGCTGCTAATCAAGCAGTGGTTATGGTTAGCTCATGAAGTGACTGTTAATCGGTACAGTGTCCTCTAAAGTGATAAAAGCGTGCAGGTGTGTGTGTGTGTGTCAGAAAGAGAGGGAGAGAGAGAGAAAGAGAGCAGAGATTGGAGAGATGTTATTGATTTTTTTTTTAAATGACCATGATTTTTTTTCACTTCTCTGTTTTGAGTGGTTGACATGTTTTTCTTAATGCTGATTTAGCACTGCATCACCAGAGCATGCTGGGACCGCAGTGTTTGTGTTTTTAAAATTCTGAACTCACTTATGAAAAAAATCAGCAGTGTTGCATAAAAAAATGTTTAGTATGCCACTTCATGAACGGAGATTGACTTTTAAAGTCTTTGAACTACATCAGATTAATAACAGCTGTATCTTTGAGGGGCTAAGAGACCTGCGAATTATGAGGTGATCCTTTGAACAAAGTGTCCAAATTTAAATCAAGATGTCTTATATATATAAAGATAACCTAGTGATGCTGGAGAAATACAAGGAGAAACATGGAGAAAAAAAACAAACACTTTAACAACTGGGATGCAATTTGGTAACCTCAACAACATTCATCATCTTGAGCAGCTGGAAACATCATCAGTGATGTTTCCTGTGGTTGCTGTATGTTTCAAGCTTTTCAGCATCAGACAGTCTAATGTATGTGACTCTGCTGGGATTTTTAACACCTCACCTGTCGTCATCTTGCCAGGTGGGTGGGAAACCCAACTTTGTGTTGACTTGGGAGTTAGCTAACAAGGTCCAAACCCTGAGTGAACAGCAACGACTTTTCAAGAAAGATAAACTAGCCTTTGTTGCAGGTCAAATACAACTTTAAAATGTTTGAAAATGACCTTAATTTCTATAGAAATTCTGCTCTAATATAATTTTCAGAAATACAGAGTCTTTTTTTTTTTCATCTTGCACTAAAAACAAGGGATGACATTTTGGAGCTTTGAGGTAGGAAGCTGTTTTGAGATGAAGATATTTGGCAGGCGGTGGAGCCGGGGGCAGGTGTTACAGCAGCTCCTGTTAATACAGCTAATTAACATTAGTGAATATTCTAATTAACATGAAAACTAATTAGGAAATAATTAACCAACATAAAAAAATCTGATCTTAATCAGAAAGAGTGTGAGATGAGTTCTAGGTGGCACGACAGAAACAAAAGACAGAGGTCTTGGTGGGGATTAAAGGGCGTACAGGTGTTGCAGTGGATCAGTGAGGTTTGCCATCTGTGATGCTCACTGAACGCTAACAGCTTTTTGTCACACGTGAGGGTTTTTTTCTAACAAAAATTTTAAATGTAACAAAAATAAAAAATGTTTACCTTTTTTGAAAATATAGATCACAACTCAGTGTTAAGCAAAGGGTTGCTAGTCAATTTTAACTCAACCCCTTAAGAAGTGGTCTTAAGTTGATATAAAAAAAACTGCAAAACTAACAGTTTTAGTTTGGCATTTGAAAAATTCTAAAATAAAAGGAAGAAAACACTCAACAACCCAGAGTAATTTATGTAACACAAATGAAGCCTTAACCATTCATAACAGAATTAGAACCGACCAAGAAAAAAGTGGCAGAGACAGTATTGGTAACAGGATTTGCTGTTGGTTAAACACAAAGGCAAAGACTGATAAGACTTTTTTTTAAAAACTAGCTACTCGTTATTAGCTAGTGTGAGTCTAACAGGGGAAAATCCTTTATGAAGCTGATGAATCGATACTTAGTAATAGATGTATGAACATATTTAGCATCAAGGAAATGCCTTCACATTTCTGAAAATAATCAGAAAATCAGTCCAACCTTAAACACTTAGACATAATTGTTTAAGACCTGTACCATGCTAGTTTTCCCTGCAGTTCATTTTGGATTATTTTTGGAGTTTGACATGTCTTTTGATGTCACTCAAATACACTCACCACATACTCTTGTCATTTGAGTGAATGCTCAATATGTTATTTTTTTTTTCCAGCAATAGAACCATTAGTTGAAGAATTAGCTTTCAGAATGCATGGTTGAAGCTGAAGGTTTGTTTAGTTGATTTCAGCCTCAGATGAAATCTTTAACAAAAACATCTGGACAGAACGGGCAGCCTGGAGATAACACACACCAACACTTCCCCTGCAGCTCTGTTTGGCAGATGTAGCCTGCTGTGGAGTCACACACCCAACTTTATTATTCTTATTTTTTATTTATTTATTTTTTCTTGCATTTCTTTAGTACAAGCACAGGTCCCATTTGTGTATAATATTATTTATGGTGGCTTTTTAAGGAGAAGACATTTTGATCAGTTTACACAGAGGCAGAATGAATATTGGTATTATAAGTTGTACTTTATAAGTTGCTGCTCGTAGATCAATGTTAATTGATAATACAATAGCATTATCTGTATTACCAGTTCTGATATTAATGGTCTGAATTTATATATCGTTTCTGTAGTTTTTGTAAACAAGTTATCCTAATATTTTTTAACAAACCTGCTGCCCCCAATTGCTCACTATTCTTGCTGTTAGCCTTTGCTGCTATGGACTATGTGGCTTGATCCCTTATGAATGTGCATGTGTCCAAAGATGCTTCTGTTTGTGTGTTAGATGTGTGTATGTGTATGCAGGCCCTACCAGCTGGATGCAGTTATCTCATATCCATTATTGATCCTGTATCATTACACACTCCTTTGCTCTATCAAGACAAAAACACCCTGTTAGTGGAATGTCTCACCTCAGATATTGACCTGCAACACACACACAAACACACGCAAGCTGCTAGAAATTATCATCGAGTGTGGATTTAAAGGACAGAACCATGAAATTGCATGGATTAAATTTATCCTTTACTGGTTTTGTTTCATTTGGCCTTTGTTGTTATTAGTATGTCATAACAACATAAGTAAAGACAGTGAGAGTTTATTGATAATGATAAAGTTTCAGTCACTTTATACACAACTACACAAAGGAGAAGGGATGTCTCGATCAGGTTTTTTTGCCCTCGAGTCTGAGTCACTTGATTTTGGTATCTACTGATACCAAGTCCTGATTTGATACTTGTATAATACATAAAAAAGAATAAAAAAGAGTAAGGAAACAGATCCTGGATGTTCCTCATTTTTTTTATTTATTCACCTTATTTTAACATTCAATAGCAAACAAAGCACTTTTGTGAGGTAGCTTAAAAAAATCAAGTAATAAATTACATACATTCTTCACTTATGGACTTTAGTGCAAGAGTAAATATAAAAAGTCTAATATCAAAACAAATAGAACCTTAACTTAAAATATCCAGCAGGCATGTAAACAAATAAAAAAATCAAAGTGCCACCGTGTTTTCAAACTCTCTTGCAGCCTGAGCTGACTCGTCTTCAGCTGGGTTTCCTGGGTAAATTCGCTGTATTTTGTCGGGTGTTTGTTTTTGAGGTTTTGAGGTTTGTTGTGTTAAATGTAGTCTTTTGCTTTCCACCTCTTGCAATCCCAATTTTACATATCTCACAGTTTGCTATTGCAATGTTGTTGTCATCAACTTTATAATACCCCCAGACCGCAGACATACTCGCGCTTTCCGCTTCAAGCTGCTTCTGTGGTCTAATTTGCCGGCAGGCGTCTCTGCAACGAAGTGATGTCATGCCGCATGCGTTGCTGTTTCTGTGTGGGGTCAAGAGGTCTAACTCTGTGCTAAAAAATAATGAGAATATATATTTTCTAGTATATATATCTAGTATATATAAATATCTATATCTATATCTATCTATCTATCTATCTATCTATATATATATATATATATATATATATATATATATATATATACTTC
>VUQR01030006.1:24375-48311 GCA_015108515.1 Hemichromis elongatus
GTTTCTGTTTCTATATATATATATATATATATATATATATAGCCGAGTCCTGATCGGGAGGTAACGTCAGATTCCGACTGAGTCTGAAACCACGTCATTGGGACCGATTTCCGATCACGTGATCAGATCGGGACATCCCTACAAAGGAGCATGCTGATGTGTGTGCCATTTTTATCTAACATGCACAAAAACTAAAATGTCTTGCCACTGAACTTTTTTAAAGCCATACCGGTATATAAAATCAAGCCAATTTATTTAAGACACTTTAGGGTGGAATAACTACTTGCATAAATGACCCATAGAGTGATTTTCTTGTAGAGAATAGTGTCTATGAAAATATAAAAAGTTTTTGTCTGCTATGACACAGTGTAACTGTGCTTTGGAAGTTTATTGACCACTCACAGTGCTTTTTGCAATGAACCTCCTTCACCTGTTCACATCAACATTCATTCAGCTTGTCTATTTCACACACTCAAACATTATAGTACATGAGTGTAGTAAAATAGTCATAGTCACCAGATCTCAGCCTGGATGGACACAGGATATGCAGTTAATCAATCCAAAGCAGTTGCATGATGCTATCATGTCAATATGGACCAAAAATGTAGTAGTAGTTGCTGACTCTATGCCAAGAAGAATTAGGGCTGTTATAAGCTCAGTGCTGGGAAGGTGTACCTCATAAGTTGTCTGATTACTGTATTGTGTAACCACAGATCAGCTTTTTAGTTGCAGCCTCCTTTGTGAACTTCCTAGTTTTTGCTTATACACGCTCATTCTTGTGTGCTGGAGCTCCTATAAATTTTCATAAAAGGGCACTGGCTTCCTTTCAGTCCAACTGTTTTTATGTACATTTTCATTTTGCACAATAAAAAAGCAAAAAAATACAAAAAAATGAAATCGGAAAGACTTAAGCTTCTTGAACCCAACTTAAAGCAATATGGAGAAGTCCTATCCTTTTCAAACAACAAATGTGACCAAGTCATATCTTGTAAAATCAGTCCTGAAGCTATTGAGACACAGAGGTTTTAAGCAAAGCAATTGACAGAGTTGTGGGGAAATGGTAAAACCTCAACGGCAGCTGAAAGACAGAAGGTGCACTGTGGGAAACTTGCTTTAAATTTGCTCTGTGCTTGCACGGTGACAAAACCTGCAGATTCTCAGAACAATGTTTATGGGCAAAGCTCCAGGCAACAATCAACATAGCTGCCAAAGAACCAGAACTCATTCACATGACTTCTGGCATTAAGATGTTCCTTGCAGATTAAAGGAACAGTGCTCAGGTGACACTGCAGGCACTCCTGGACACTCAGTTGCACAAAACTTGCTCTTGTCTGTCACTGTTGGTTCACATTTAACTGAAAAAAGGTGAAAATGAGACAGATAATCTTGTCTGGAGTACAAATACAACACAAAATTTGGCATGAGTGAATGTTATTTACCTCTTTACCTCCATATTTCCCTCTATTTCCCTCATGCTAATAAAGTTTTGTTCTGTGACGTGACTGATTAGTTGATTGATTTGTGTATTGATGTATTATCTGATGGTTTTTTTTTAATGAACCATGTGTAAGAGCAGACAGCATGTTGTGGATTCTGCAGTGTGTTTATATGCTGCTGTTGCTGCTCAGCTCTCAGTCCTAACACTGCTGTTTGATTGGCAGTTATAGCTCCAGGAAAACCCCAGGAGACACACACGCAAACAGAAACACACACACACACATCTAACACAATCCCAAACAGAAACATCTTTGGACACATGCACATTCATAAGGGATCAAGCCACAACTCCACAGCAGCAAATCAACACACAATTGCCAGAAAACACACATGCATACATATATTTTTAAGACATGAAAATATACAAAAAACCCACATAAAGACACTCACACAGCTACTGGTGAGGTTTTCCAAGGATGCGGGATAAATTGGCCCTGACATGCAAACAAAAAGCTCTAAAATGACTTGATTCAGCATATCGAAGTGCAATACACATGCATCCAAAACAGGCTGTGTGTATATCTCCTTGTGTGCATTTCAAACCACAGTCTACATATTCATCAAATGAGGCAGATATTTATTGATTGTGTGTCTATTAGCAGCAGTAACGACAGGACTGGAAACACTGGACTCAGCCTTTCCATTTGAAATCGCTCACAATGTCTTATCAGCAATGATAGGAATAAAATAAATATTGGATTCTGTTTATATTTACTCTGGGTTTTATCTTTAAGAGCTGCTAGCATAGCAGCAGAAACAGATGAGATTATCACAAATGCAGCAAACAAACCTTCACCGTATTTACTGTAGCTACACACAATATAATACCAATGATAATAGTAGCAAGTCAGAGTAGCACCACTGTTACAGTTCATTCTAAGAGGATGTGAATTTATGGATAAAATATTATTGCAAGTCATCCAGAAACATATGTCTCAAAACCACAAATTTATCCTCATGGTGGCGCTAGAGGAGAAGCCTGTGGCTTATCCTTACCACGAATGTCAGTGCCTGCCTAGAGCCACGCCAGCAGCACTATAAAAAATGGAAGAGAGGTTATTTTTTTGTATAACTCTTTGTATCAGATATCAAGTAACTGACACTGCATAACCTAGTCCATAATATTCCCATCATGTGTTTGTTTTTTTGTTTTTTTAATATTCCTTCTTCATAAAATTTTCCTAATTCAGCTTGTTACATTAGACAAGTTATGTTTGAGAGCATATTTCAGGACGAGTGCCACGGACAGTTCTTAACATCGATGGGGACTTATTTGCCTACGTTATTATGTTTCTTTTTTAAACTTCTTGAACTTGACTAGAGTAGCTTTGCACAATTTTGGGCAACATACTATTCAAATCCCCTCTCAAGAACAAAACATACAGAGCGAAGAGTGGAAAGAAAACTGTTTCAAACAGAGCCGGAAACTAAAAATGTTTATGTCCCTTTAAGCAAGACAAAACAACAGTTTGAACAGCAGGTAGAAGGGGGCAGTGTGAGATGACCATATTAGGATATCCCCTCTCACTGATATAATACTAAGGCTTTGGCTTATTGCACATTGTACACTACCTCATTATTTGAAACCTCTTTATATTAGGCATCAGAAATATAAGGAAAAAACATAGTAGATCCACTTTAAAAAAAATGGTTTGGGTAAACTGAAGATTTGTGCAACCTTTTGACCAATAATTATAATTATAATAATAATGCTGCGGTGTTGATCAGTGGGTTGTGATAATGATGAGGTCGTGGTCTCCGTCAGAGCAGAATGTTTAAAAAATCACCTTTTTTTCTGCATTGTGCAATGTGTATGGGAGCCTGAAAATGCACACTATTTAGGCTGTTTACTTATTTCTGGCTGTATTGCAGATAAATAGAAGAAGTTCATAGACGTACATATATGCTTGCTTTTATTTTGGTCCTTCTTACAATAGGCAGTTAGGCAAAATGAGCAATTCACACATGTGCGTGCAAGCTAACAGATGGAGGCATGAGTCTAGTTTGAAGAGAAATAATTTTTGACAGAAATCCTTGAAGATCCTTCAGACTGGGAAGCAGCCCAACTCATCACTGTGTGTGTGTGTGTGTGTCTTTAGTCACTGTGTCCTCAAGGCGGGCATCCCGGAGAAATTGCTTCAGTGTGCTTCAGTGTGTACACATACTCTATAAGTGTTTGTGCGTGTTTCATTATGGCTTTAGTCAGCTGTTATGGATGTAATTTGCTTTTTCATACCTTAGCCTGTGTTGGCTCGGTTGTTGCCAACGTCAGAAAAATGTATTAAATAAAAAACTGAGCGAGTATGTAGCTGCGGGACTGAATCAGTTAGTGACCTCCTTACTGATTGACTGACATCATGACCATGTAGCACTGACAAATACATCACATTATCACTTCAAAGTTTTTGTCAGAAATGAACTTCTTTCAAAAGTTGTTTCCACAAAACACTAAATGTATTTTACGATGTATTTCCTATGGCAGCGGCAGACTTTCCTTGGTGCTTGGCCATCTTCCTTGGCCAACTTATATAGATATGTTTCTTGTGTTACCAACTCTACTTCCTGAGAGCTACTGTCTTACAACTTTTAGATGCATCCCTACTCCAACACAGCTGAATCAAATGGTTGAATTACCTCTTCAGCGCCTCATCAAGTTTGGCAAAGCTGTTCATTTAATTCAGGTGTTCTGGAACAACGATGCATCGAACAGATGCAGGACAGTAGCTTTCGGGAACTGGAGTTGGAGACCCCTGATCTAATGTCTAAAACAAACTGTTTTGCTCCCGTTCTACTTCCTTTAAACCAATGTTCTTTCCATATAAAACAGGCGTGAATAGTAGTTGGGTGGAGCTTCTGTGTCTGAGACAACTAAATTTAGATATCCGCTCTCTTTGACATTGTTAAGAGCCATGACTTCAGTAAAAAGTCTGAAACCAAGTGTTTAGAGCAGTCTGAAATCTGAGCCGAAGGCTCATAGGGATTGCTTGCACAAAAATACCAATGTCATTTTTGTTTTATTTTTATTTTTATTTGGATTTCTTATATATACAAATGAAATTCCAACCATTTGAAAATCTGCCTTGGTTCTGTCTTTGCTTAAAGGTTGGGTACTTCAGTTTTGAATAATTACAGGTCCATCTGTAAATAATCTGCTTCATCAAAGTCCTGGAAATTCTTGTAAATGAACATCAGAGTGAGTTCCTGTCTGTAAAACAGATTTTTAAGTGATTTCCAGTTGGGCTTCTAGAAAAATTACAGTACAACTACAGCAGCCTTAAAAGTCATTGTTTCAATTTGATTTAATTGTTTCAAGCAGATACCAACCACATCTTAAAACCAGGACTTGAAGGGCTGTCAGAAAAAGTTGGATGGTTTCAGAGTACATCTCAGTCTGGCCTCAGTGAATTTAATGTGATCAGTCCTCATTTTTATGCTGATGATATGATTATATACTTCTATGCAACTACTTATAGCCAGGCTCTCTGTCAGCTCCAGTGCAGTACAGCATAGCCTGTGTGATTTAAATCTTAAAAATCCGAAGTCTAAACCCTGAACCTGCCATGTATTACTATACTTCAGGGCTCAGAGATTGAGTTAGCATCTCTATATAAGTACTTGGGAAATACAATTAACTACCCGCTCTCTTCTACACCTTGCATTCAGCAAAGGGTGAACAAATTGAAATTGAAACTTGGTGTTTACTTTCCTGTCTATCTGTTTCTGGCCAGAAAGAGACTTTTATGTCTGTTTGGTTATGGCGATGTGATTTATATACATGGGTCCTCAGAATGCTTACATATCCTGCATTCTGTTTATCCTCGAACAATGGGATTTATTGCAAACTTTAATGCTCTTCCTCACCTTTGTGCATTGTATGCTCAGCCTGGGTGGTCTGCTTGGTCATGTTGTAGATTCAGCCATTATATCTATATTTATATGTATATATTTTTTTTATAAGGCTATTCTTGATTTGCTCAAATCTCATGTTCTGATTTATGTTGTTCAAAAATTGTGGAAAGTTGTTGTCCTGGGTACCAAGTTACACCAGTTTGTCTGTCCCACAAGTTCAAATGGAATTTGGAAAAGTTCATTTTAGATCATTTGAATGACTTGTTTTGCCTGAATGTTATTCCTTTTATTTCTGCCATTAGACAATTACTTTTACTAAGGTATGCATTCTTTATTGACACTGAAGTTTATATATTTTTGTTGTTTCTGTGTTTTATTCTATTTTCTAAGTATGGATTTAGTTGTGTGTGTGCATGCATGCTAATAGTTTATAGAGCTCTATTGATTGTACTGCACTTTTGTTAGAGACATTTTTTAATCTCGTCTTATTTTTCTTCGTGGCTAATAAAGAATAAATAAGAAAGAAACACCTTTTTTGAAAGATTAGCCATGTTTAATATGAGCATCCAAGTGCAGACAGGGAAGGAGACGGATACATGAGTACAAAGTAAAGCAAAGGACGAACAGGGGCAAAAACTAAACTGAAAATTCAACAGGGAAAACTAAACTGTGGTAACTATGACAACGGACATGAACATGACTGTGAACAGGAACTTGCGAGAAACTACGATGAGGAAAAACACGAACATGAAACATGAACAAGACCTGAGCAGAATCATGAAGTACATGGAACCTGATGTGACGCAGAGGGAAAGAAAACGGACCACCAGACAAAGACTGAATGAAAACACACAGACTGAATACACAAATGGGTAATTGTGAAAGTGAAAACAAAACACCTGGTGAGATACAGATGACACAGATGACACAAATAAACGCCACAGGGGAAGAGTAAAACTAAGCACATTGAACATAGAACCACAAGACTTTAAAAATATGGGAAACATGGAGAGATGTAGACATAATAACACCGACTAGACTATATGACAAATGCAGATAACAAATACATGACATATTGACTCCGAAGACAAGAAAGTTATGGAGTTATAGAAGAAATAGAAACTCAACTAAATCCTAACTAATAATAGCAAAAATTCAAAATAAAATTCAAAATGCTGGGTCAACACTGTATCAGTATATAAATGACAGAAAATTAGGAAAACCACTTTTTTGGATTAGCTGTGGGGGTTATTCTTTTGATCAAGGTCGCTTCTGCTTTGCTGTAAGTACAGTAATTTACTTGACAAATGTGCAAACGGCTTACATATTTTATGGGATTTTTAAATGTAGTTCTTGGCCTGGATTCAAAGTTCTACACTGTGTGAGGGAACATATTAGCACAGAAAAGAACAATCTAACCAGCTAATGAACAACTTGACTGATTTACTGATTCACTGACCGACTAACTAGCCAGCAAAGAGTCTGCAAACGCAACCAAGACAGAAATAGAGAGAAGTAATGAAGGAAAGTGGAGAGACATTTAGATAACAAACTCTGTTTTTTTTCCTCTGAGAGGCTCCAGTTAGTTTCATTTCTATAACAGCAGCACATACACCAACAGAATATTCTCTCGTTCAAACACACCTCAACACAGACAGTGCTGTTGATTGTGTATTGCCGGTTTCTTTATTAGCTCACTGATTGAGCAGCTCTGCCTTCTACAGATTGGATGACCTTTCCAGATCCTTCCGTCGAGTCCGCTAAGTAGATCGGACGGCGAACGCAACTCGACGCGACAACACTTTATTCAGATTGTTACTGAATGAGGAAAAAGCAGGCGGTCATAGGTGTGTATGTGTGTGCATTGTGCTGTTTGTACACACTCACTCTGCCTTCATTGGTTCAATTGAGGCCTCATCTCCATATAGTTTGTATGCAATTACATCTGAGCGGCGCTCTGAGTGCCTCTATATGATTGTGTCTGGATACTGAGTGCAACTAGCTGTGATGTGTGTGTGTGTGTGTGTGTGTGTTTGAGAAAGAGAGAGAGAAGGATAATTTGCGAGAAAGAGCAGCAAATCATGCTCCATGTGTGAATATGTTTGTTTTTGTGTGTGAAGCAATTGATGGTCAATTTGTGTGCGTGTGTGGCTTTATGGGAACATTTGTGCAAGCTTGATGGGAGTGTGTGTATGAGGGGTAATTTGTGCCAGAGAAAAGCAATTCGTATTGAATGTGTGCGTCGGGTTTTATTGGTGATCTGTGTTAGTGAAATGTTTGTGTGTGTATGTACATTTATATGCATACACATGTACGTGCTGTTCCATAGATGTGTGTGTGTTGTCAGCTGACACGGAGGATAAGTATGGAGAGTGTTTCTAGTGGCTTGCTGGACGCTCGCAGGGCTTTAAAGGGCACGTCTGTCAAAACGCGGCTCGTCCGAATCTCCTTCATCTGCAATAAACAGCTAATCACACTCAGTGGACGATGATCCCACTCAGACCCGCGACTTCATCATGCACACACGCTCTGTTCACTTTCAAGAAGGCTCACTGTGTTACCTTGATTCTGGTCATCTTGGTCTTTACATAAGACAGGGTATTTGTACGTTGTAAGAAGCACTGAATTAAGTTTGCCTCAGAATGTATTAAAAAGTCTCACGCTTGAGGGGTCTTTGCAGAAGTCCTAAACCAGAGAAAGGCAGGATTTTTCATAGAAAACTTTAAATTCAGCAAGCCGAGACAAATTATTTTACATTACACTCTTTGCCAGCATAGGGTGCCCGGGTCTTCCTTTGTTTATTTATTTTTTAACTATAATAGATGTTTTATTTATTTATTTATTAATTCAACTAAAATGTAATAAACTCAATTTGTGTAGCATTAAAAGTCTTCATTCTAAAATGCAGAGACTTGTTAAAAGTATACTGAATGATATTTTAAGAGAATTTTATAGTAAATATTAAACATCATCTTCTCAAGGTTAAGCAGAACTGTAAAATCAGTCACTGTCAGTTCGGCGTTAAATGTCACAAATTATTCTCTCAAAACAGTTTGAAAGGTTAAAAACATTTTAAAAGAAGCTGCTAATCGAGGTAGATCTTGTAGTTTCTGTTCTTTTAATATTATTTTTATATTGATTGCTACGAAGCCCTTTGAACTGTTTCCACAGCATATTCTGGAAACAGAACATCAGTCGTCATTGGTTATAGCAAGGTACAACTAACAAACATAACAGAGAATACAGTGATATGAATACAATCAACCAAAGAAGTGTAAGGAATAATTCAGCCTGGTTATGTATAACCCTGTGTTCTACTTTGTTTCTTCCAGGCGGAGCAGACTGCCAATCAGTGTGGAGCCCAGCGAATGGCCTTAGAACAGATGGCTATCAAACTAAGCAGCCTGCAGTACCCATCACCCACCAACAGGAGGCACTGCAGTCACCTGCCCAGGAACAACAGGTAACCGCACAACAGAAAACAACAGAATAAGTGATCAATACTTTTCTGTTAGCTTCCATAATTGCTTTACAATGCTTTATATTTTGTAAAACAAATACATGTCTACTATGGGAGGAGCTATTACTAACTATGACTAGGCTCAAGGTCTTCATTTTTGGGGTTATGAGAATCAGACGGTCTCTCTAAATGGAATTAAAAAATATCAATACAAGTACTACAGCAAAAGTTGCTATGAAGAATGAGCCGTAAGACAATAAGCGACCACTTTAAACCATTTTTTTAATGTGCCAATTTAGTGTAATATAGGCACAAGCGTATCACAGCTAGGGCCAAAGCTGCAGTATACACTGGACGGGATACCACATTGTTACATGGCTAAAGTCTGAGTAGAGATGTGTGAAATCATGTTACTCTGTTAAATTCACAGAAGTAAAGACCAAAGCTAGAAAAACTGACAGTTCAAAGCTTTCAGGTAATCAGACAAAAACAAAACAGAAAAACCCAAAATTGTTGGTTCGAAATTTCAAGTTTTCGCAACTTTTTTTTTTGTTTTGACAAAGTATTTTAAGTTAGCAAATGACCATCTCTTATGAAAAAAGAAGCAATGTGATATACAGGGATGGGTGTATTTCACGTGGTTGCCAGTAGTTCGAGCATTCCTTAACAGCGAGCTTCCTTGTTGATGGATCAGTCATAGTTTGGCTGATTTGGCATTTTACCACTGGCGTTAAGGTCGACTCCAATTCCAGCCACCATGGATTAACTGAAAAGCAAAACTGCACAACAACAGCAGTGGCTGCAGACATGCTGGCCAAAGTATGGAGCGACTCAGTTTTGTATGTAAAACTTTATATTCAGCAATGTATTTAAAAATTTACCCCAAGTTTCAGTGTCTATTACTTAAAAAATACATCCTACAGGAGTCAGATGATTCTTTTGACACATCCTGTAGAATTTCCAGGCACTCAGACTGAATATCCCTCCTGTGGTCAACTGAGGGACAGAGCCTGTGAGTACAAGTGCCAACCACTGTTCAAACCTTCTGTTTGCAATCTTCAGCCAATTAGAAGAAAACTGGCCCAAAAGGAACAGGAAATGAGCTAAAACAATGAACTAAGGCCCAATAGGAAACGAACGAGGGCTTCTTTCTAACCGTGTCTCAGTTAGCTGCTCCTGTGTAGTCCAAGAATAAAATATACAGAGGTGTAAATGATCTTAATAGGTCCACTTTAATTTGTTCTGACTTTTAGAAGTCTTAAACAAGGTGTTCGAGTTTGTTTGCTGAGTGTGCAGAGGACAGAATCTGCAGAGAATGGAGAGCAAAATAATAAGAAGAGTGAAAACTAGCAGGTCAGTGTTGTCTGTTGTGACGAAGAGACGCAGGCAAACATACCAGACAACACACACATGCAGCTAAATGCAGTCACAAACACACACACAGAGTGTGAGCGTTAACAGCAGTAATCTGGTGTGGCCAGGCTCGGCTCGGCGAGCACCGTCTTTGGTCACGCTGCCTGTCGGCGTTTCATCCCTGGCTTTGAGGAGCTTCTCGCTGCAGTTATCACTCACACACAGGGCGCGCGCACACACACGCATACATACACACAAAAAAAGGAAATGACAACATACACCGAGTAGTGTGTATGCAAATAAAAAAACTGAGGCTTAAATTACTCCCTTTGAGTCTGTAGCATGTTGTATTCAGCAGACTTTGCGGGTGTTGTCAGTGTGTCTTCACGGTAGCTTCCATGAAGCGTGCGGTGCGTGCGTTGTATGTGCAAGTGTCCACATATACGAATCAAACCCACTGTAGTGCCACTAGACTGTCTTCTATTTGAATTAAATAACAGTTGTTACAAGCGCAAGTTGTTTGTGCGCAAAGAGCGAAAACCCACAGCACAAATGTAAATGAAAGCCTCATCTTGTTTGTGTTTTTCAGCCCTCTGAGGCTGCGGCGTAATATTTCAGTAATTTACATTGAATGTGTCGGGCTCTAATTGGTTATTCATATGTTAGCTGCTGCCTTTCACATTTACATTTGGGTATGTGTGCGCGGGTGTGTGTGTCTGTCCAGTGCAGTGGTGTGTGTGATGAGTTTTGTATTAATTGGATGTTACATGTTTTTCTTTGTGAGTTTCATTCAGTTGAGATTTCTGGTTTTGGTTCAGTTGTGAAGAAAATGAAGGTCAGACTGAATTATTCACTAATCTCAGGCAAAATATCTCAATTCTAAATTATTAGCAGAATGAAAGTTAGTTAAGGTGGAACATAAAGATTTTCTGTAGTAACTAAAGTAAATAAAAAGTCAATTTTTTGTATTTTTTATTTTCATATTTGAAATAATCTAAATTAAATGCTCATAAAGGAAAGATGAGCATGTCCAAGGTCCTAACAAATCAGGATTTAGACTTTGTAAATATATCAGAACCCTCTGACTGTGAGGCAACAGTGATACCACCTTAAAACTCTTTTATCCAGTTCTACTTTAACCAAAGACTTTTGATGGCAGATGACATTTCAGATCTTGTTCAAGACTAATTATTGTAAAGTGTCTGTGCTTAACCATAACTTGTTTAATAGTTTTTTAGACAGATGATCTACAAGAGACATTTGTTCAGTTTTCCACTCCTCCTTCAACTCAGAGTTATTAGTTTTCTATTTTCTAATTAGTTTGCTTTCATTTTGACTTTTTGTTTCTGTTATTTTCCAGAGGGGATTTTCGCGTTTCACTTCAGTTTTTACTATTTGAAACAGCTTTGTTTATTGTAGTTTTTATTAGCTTCAGTGTTAGTTTTAATCTTTTGAATTATTAATGAATGGAGGACATACTGTATGTCAGAGGCAAGATTTAGGAAAATCAGTAGTGGTATTACACTGAAATCAGTTTTACTCACAGTCTCAATGAACTCGTCCGTCAATGTCTCATCAGGTAAACAGAACTAAGGACGATTCATCTATAGCATTATTTTATTTTAGTTAATTTTCTAAGTTGACAAAATCATTTCAGAATTTTCAGAATTTTTAATCTGTTTTAATCAGTCAGTGTTTTTAGTCCACAAAACTCTAAACTTGTGCAACATGTTCTTTTCCAAAAACTGTGTGAAAACATGAATGAATACATTTTGAGCGAATGACTGAATAAGCACGTGGGTGTTATTGTTTGTGGACCAGTTGATTTGAATGTTTCTGTAGGATGAACCCGTTAGCACGGATGGATGAGGAAGCGTGTGAATATCAGCAGGGGCCTTTGCGCTGCTCTTCATCGACAGTTCGATTTTAATGTCTCTGTAGGATGAATCCATTAGACTGGGCGAGTGTCAGTGAATCACCTCATAAATCCAGCAGAGTCTCTGACTGAAAGGTGACGGCTGCCAATATGACTCATTCAACCTTTCATTCTATTGCTTTATCCTCCTCTCTTGTCATCCTTTCTTCCTTCACTCCATCTCTCCCTGCGTTCCTCCTCACCCTGTATTCCTGTTCTTTCCCGGTTGCTCTTCTTTGACCTCTGTTTTTGTCTCCTCTTTTTGGCCTTCTGCTGCCTCTTTGTTTCTCGTGTTTTTCTCCAGCTCACCTCGCTTCATTTTGCATCCTTTCTCTCAGTGCCACTACTTTGGTGTCTTCCTCTGTGCATCACTCCCATCCTCTCCTCTCCTTTTCTTTCCTTATATTTATTTAGAATATCTGTCTTTTCATCTTACTCTTACCTTCTTTTCCCCCTTTCTCCATTCCTCTCCTCTTTCTTGTTCTCTCGCCTTGCTTTCCCTCCTCTTGCCTTCTGTCCCTTGCTCTCTTTTCTCTGCTGTATGGAGGATGATGAATTAGAGACAGCAGTTACAGCCGCTATCGGCGTTGCAGCAGCAGGCAGCAGGGAGAGAGAGAAAGGGAAGTGATGAACAGAGAGAGAGAGAGAGAGAAGTAGAAAGTGAAGTATGATAACAAATCTATCCATTTAAGCCTGACTGGAAAGACTGCCAGTGTTTTAACCAAAGATTGTTAGTTAGCAACAAGGTATCTATCCTGAGTCCTCTTTGAAATACGATACTAGTTAAGACTAGAACTTTTCAAAATAACGACACCACGGACCATTAGCTGTATATCCCCAAATAGTTTTATTCAAACAGTTGTGTTCAAAATATCAGAAAGGAAAGACAGAAAAACACAACAGAGAGACTTAAAATTAAAGGCCTTTGTTTGATAAACACATACATGCACTAGGTCTGTAGAGAAGCTTGCGGACTTCTTTTCCATTCACATTAGTTGATTTTTGCTTTTTTTTTAGAGGATGCTGACAATGTTACAGCAGTTTGTTTAAAAGCACATATGTCACATCACTCACATCAAACTCAACACTGACTGAAGGACCAACGTAAGGGATTAGGAGCTGGGAGGACAAAGAACTGCAGAACTTCAACATCTGTCAAAGCATCACACAGGAAAATTAACTTGTCCATCTGGTTGTCATAGTGCCTTCATTGCAGATTGAAGCAGGACCCAATAAATACATTTGCTTAGTGTTTGTGTGCCATTCTCTATTGTGTTTGGGTCTTAATAGAAAATAGACAATATAGACAGGATGTACATCATTCAGTGTTACACAGAAACATGACATTTCACTACTTAATCTCAGCAGATGGCCATTTATTGCATTAAAAGTTCTACTTTGAAAAATGTCTGGATACCTAGTATTGATATCATTATGGTTTTCCATGTAGATTTGCACACTTTCACATTAACCACATTATTTTTTATATCCAGTGTTGACTGGAGTTCTGTCGAGGTAGAAATGAATAATAGATCCTTATAATTCAAATTTCCTCAGGTGACTGAATGTCAGAAAGGCTCTCTATAATACTCTGTCAGTGCAGTGTGACAGAAAGCGAACTTGACACTTCAAACACTCTGTAACCATCTCGGTGTTGAACGCAGCCCCACAGTGGTGCCTCGTCGATCCTTCCTCTCCGATTTGTCTGTTTTCTCGTCTTCCACCCCCCATGAGATACTGTTTTACAAAGCATTTAGTTAACATTAGTGTGAGAACAAGACGGAAATGGAGGAGAGGAGGGGAGGTGGAAAAACGACAAGAGAAAACAATCTGTACGAGTGTTGTATCTGCTTCATCTGTCTTAGTCAGTAAAGGGCCGCTCTGCTCAGCGCATAATGAGGAACACCGCCTCTGGGGGAAGGAAGCAGCGTTTGCTTGCTTTGCTTTTTTCTCCTCGGTTTAGCTTTTATTTCACGGAGAATCACTTTCAGCGGAGGACAGGAGGTGTGAGGAAAGGATAGAACGAAAAGAACAGAAGATGAAGGGGGAACAGGTGGAAAAATGTTGGCAAATCGTGTTTTATTTCTCTGTAGCCATGAGCAAGAAAAAGAAGTTACACAAAAAGATGAAGAAAATAATTTTTAGGAAGTAAAAACAGAAAATGAAGACAAGTTAGAAATCGCGATGGATGTAAAAACCACAGACTAAACTAAGGTCATTTCTGAAAAGTAGGGAACAGGATGAGAACAGAAAGCTTAAGGAAGGAGAGGAAGTTAATGCAAAATAACACAAAATTTTTGCATGCAAAACTCTCAGTCACGAGGAAAGGTTAAAGTGGTTATTAATCACAAGTATTCTCAAGATGACAGAAGCAATTAATATTATAAATATTTCAGCAAATGCCACAGTTACAAATTCTTTATGTGTGGGAGCAGAAGTAAACTTTTCCAAGATGCAGGAAGTTTAATTTTATCAAGGTTTTGTAAACACATGACCAATAACCATGTGACCAATGTGACCAATAACCATGTAATGCTAACTTGTCCTCCTGTTTGTACATGTGACCATCATGGTGACACTGATGACAACTATATGGCAACCGCCGGTCTTGAGTATTCTCTGACTGAGTGGTTGCTGGAGGTTGATAGCAGACGTGTGAAAATGATTGCTAATGCCCCAGTCACGTAAGGCTGGTTAGTGAACCCCTGGCAATAACCTGTCACTAGGGAAAAAAATGTGCATTTCCCAACTAGTTGGAAAAAGCCTCCTTGTGATATGCTTGGTTGCAAGCACACTGCTGTGGTTGTAGTTTAAAGAGAAGCGACAGACTTGTCTACAGACACCGTTCAGCTACTCTCCGAGCTGTCGTCAAACAGATGTCCCAGTCAGGTGTTGCGACCACGCCAACTTGACCAACTTCAGTACTCTGGTCAATGATGATTTTTAAAAAAAAAACACTCCATTCGTAGAAGTCACGAAGAGGGAGCTTATCCTAAATCCATTTTTGTGCCAGGCTGTAAACGTACATTTAAGACTGTAAAGTTGGGCATTTTAATATGAAATTGTCACTTCAAGCCATTTGACACTGGCCCCATAAGTGAGTAGAACTGCAGTTTTGTGTGCATGTAGCTTAAGTTTTCAGCTCTAGAGATGGCCCCTTGATTAAGTTTCAGTTATTGGTTATATAGTGCAAAACAGCAGGCACAGTTGTAAAAATATGTACGTGTACATAATTTCCTCAGGGATTAATAAAGTATTCTGATTCTGATTCATGCTCATAAATGTTCATGTTCATTCCAAAGCTACTAATAGTGTGAATTTTGTAGCCTGTAGGAGACATTGGGAGAGAGTTGAGTATTTTTTTTTTCTATTTGTTGTTTTTTTGGGTTTTTTTTTTCGTAATTTCATTCATAGTTTACTCTCCCTACTTTGATGGAACATCAAATTGTGGTTTGTTTCCTTTTTTTTAGGGATGAATATGTATGCGGCTTTCTGGGTAACTGTGATTTTCAGTAAGTGTGTGTTTGTGTATTTGAGTGATTTTCATGCGTGTGCTTCAGAGAGCAAGTCTTAATGTGTGGTCGTCTTGCCTGGTATGTACGTGCAGTGTGTGTGCTTGTGTGCGAGTCACCATGGAAATACTGTGGGTCTGACAGAGCTGTCAAACTGTCGTCGTCAGCGACCGGAGAATTCCAAACAATTTCACCGCTAATGTTGAGAAACATGTTGGCGATCCCCGCCGAGACCGAAAGCCAGCGAATATATAAATAATAAACACACACGCACCTTAACAAAACGGCTGACAGTAATGCGCGTGTTTGAGCAATCGGCCCCTGTTCCAGCAGCATAAATATTTGATGTGATCCTGTGTCGGGAAGGGGGAGGTGAGAGGATGAGGGAGTAGGGGAAGAGGGAGGTGATAGTGGGAGGAGTGAGCTGAAAAAGGGGAGGGAGAACACGGGACCAGGGAGAGGAAAGGTGTTATGGAAAAGAAGGGAGGTAGGAAGATTTAGAGAAAGTGCTACGAAACAAGAAAAGGAGCAGGAAACGGGAAAAAGAGAGGTGGAGGAGAAAATCTGGGTAAGAGGAGGATGTGGGAGGCAAAGCCATGACATTGAGGGGTGGGAAAATGAGGTGAAATGGAGAAAGGTGGGGGTGAAATGGGATAAGGAGAACTGGGAAGGGAGTGGGATGAAGCAGCAAGAGGTGGGGGGATGACAGAAGACACAAGGGTATAAGACTATTTATTGTACTACACTTTCAATTCAGTTTTATTTATGTGGCGCCAAGGCGCCTCAAGGCATTGTATATTGTAAGCTAAAGGCCCTACAATATTAACCACGTCTGAATACAGTTTTACAAAATTAAAAAGAAAACAGCTTAGAAATTTAAACAGCCTGGGTGCTGATTGTATAAACTGTCATGAAAGCAATATCTAAATACCTTTCTAAGCCACCCATACAGCTGCTGAAGATGTCAGCAGGAGCATGGATGTTATTTTCTCTGAATCATCACAAAGTCTTAAACATAAAATGTCGAAACTTGATTAAAATCCAGAACTCCCTTTTAGCCATTTGGTTCTACCAAAATGTGTATCCAGGATGTCTCTTTTCTGAGTAGCTACTTAATGTTATACCTGTGAGTGGAAATATTTTGTTATCTACATAGTGGATTTTTTTTGTCTTAACGCACTTTTTAAAGGCAACTTAAACATTTTGACATTACTGCTGATGGAATTTATCATTTCTAACGATGTCCACATGTAACAGCCTGTCTCGAGTTTGCCACTGAACATCTAAATGATTCAGAGAGTGCTTGGGAGAAAGTGTTGTGGTCAGATTAAACCAAAATCAAGCTCTTTGGCATCAACTCACCGTCGTTCAGGAAGAGAATTCCTAAGTATGACCCACTGAACACCATCCCGACAGTCGAGCACAGAGGTGGGCACGTTATGCTTTGGGGTTGGTTTTCTGCTGAGCATACAAGATGACCTCCCCCCCTTTGAGAGTGTCTTCCATGATGCTGGCCTCTTCCAGGAGAACCGCCTATCCTCAGCCTCACTGAAGATCGGTTGTGGATGGGTCTTCCAGCATGACAGTAACCCAAAAAATACTGCCAAACCAAGAAAGGAGTGGCTAACGAAGAAGGTCGTGGAGTGGCCCAGTCAGTCTCCAGACCTCAACCCTGTAAATAATCTGTGGAGAAGCTGCAGCTTCAAGTTGCAAGGCGGCAGTCAAGAACCAAAAAGTATTTAGAGGGTTTCTGTAAAGAGAAGAGGCCCAAAATCCCTCCTGACATGTGTGTAAACCTGGTGACCAGTAACGGTTTCTCCAACAAGTACTAAAACACGTTTAGCCTGTTGATCAAATACTTATTTCCCTCAGTAACGTGCAAACATTTATGTAATGTGTCTTTTTCTGAATTTTTGTTTGTTATTTTGTCTCTCTCCATTAAAATGAAACCAGCATAAAATTCGACACTGTTCATTTTTTTTGGAAGTGAGCAAACTTGCAAATTCAGCAGGGAGCAAATAATTATTTTTATAATAATCTTGCAAGCAAACTAATTTAAATACACATTGTTAGCTTTGCCAGAAAGAGTGGTCCAATGTCCAGCTATTTGTTGGTTGCTGCCAAAAGCATGGGGGGGAATAAATAAATATAAACTTGTGAACCAATTCTTGTTTTTTTAAAGTCATTAAAGGTTTATGGTGTACAGTTCAAAGAGCTCTATAAAACCCCAAATTTACCGTGACAATCAAGCACATGATCAGTGTTTGTAAACGTTTGACCACAACTGTAAAATGTAATGCAATACTTTCTGCTTTTTTCTTTTTTGACTGACTTTTTTCTTTCTGCCTTCTGTTTTCTCTTTCTGTACAGCAAATTTTATCTGTCAGTCTCTTTCATTTTAGTTTAACTTTTTAGCCACGTGCTTTATCAGTATAACAAGATACACGTTTCCCTTTGCCGCAGGACAAAAAAAATATTACAATAATAAAAGAAATAATAGAATAGACGAGATGAATCACAGCAAAACAAACATTTAATTATAACAGTTTAACTCTTTCTTCTCTCTCTCTCTTCCTTTTGTCAGTCTGCAGGAGTTTGAGGCTGAATACCAGGAGCTGTGGGATTGGCTGATGGACATGGATGCCATGGTAACAGACAGTCATCAACTGATGTTGTCAGAAGAGCAGAGACATCACCTCTTCAAGGTAAATAGTCTTACCTTCACCAACTCACAGTACATGTGAATAGTATAGAATAGACTCCTCTCTGCATCCAGTGTGACTGATGCTTCTTCCAAATATCCACCCTGTAGGCGCCGGGCTGTGAAGGGTAAAACTGTGCATTGAGATGAGATTTACCATGGTTGTTTCTGTGTATTTAACTATTGCCATGACCTAGACTATGCTTCCCTGAACACTACAGTGTCCATAATAGTGTAACTAGGAGTAATCCTTTAAGAGAACTCATTGAAGTCTGCACCTGCGGTGGACACACATTCTGGTTGATATTCTTAAGCAGACTTAAGCAGTTCTAGTTTTTTCATGTGCACATAAAACCTGCAAGTCAGGACTTTTCAATTTGCATCAGAGAGACAAGGCAAAAGGTGTGTGACTTGCTTTCCCCGTCATAATCTGGTTGGAAGAAGCAATTAATCAAGTTACTGGATAGCTTTTTGTGTGTCCTCACAGTGTACACATTTTTACCCAATTGATGTGTGTTTGTACTCGCAATGTACGGTAAGTTATCAATGTTAAAATGAATATATGCCCTGTTGGAATAGAGTAGCCTTGTGCATTTTAAATCATGGTCAGCGAGAACTTAGTGAAATAGGACTGTGATATAACAACAAAACAGACATACTTAGAGATGAAGGCTATCAGGCCAAAAAAAGCGAATAGAAATAGACTGCAGGCACACAATGAAAGATCAGTGTAGCTTCCAAAAAGCCAATGTACAAGTGGTCTTTCTTATGGCCTGCAGAGGTGACTTCTCTGGTTCCAGAAGGAACTCTAATTGCATAGATCTCTATGGTCCTTCAGAGTCTTTGTTTAAGACCTCAGTAAACTACAGTCTTTCAAGTTTGTCTGAATGCAACATGATGTTCAGTTTGTAAATGACGGTCCCATTAGTGTCCAAAAGGAGGATAAGTTAGGGCATGCTGGAGGGCATGCCTGGCAAGTGATTGACAAGTTGCTGCTATATTACTGTGCATTGTTCTTCTGTTTTACAGTCAGATCCACCTCATTCTCCTGACATTAGGATTCGAAAAAGCTAAGATCCCAAAAGCAAAAACTTTCAGGTCAAGGCTTCACAAAACCTGATCTCACTAACTAATAGGCTGAGGCCACAGTTGCTACAGCCATCTCCTGCATGCAGTCTATGGCTGAAGCTTATATAGTATGTTCATTTTAAGCTGATGCAATGTGCAAAAGGTTTGTGGATTTTGTATAGTGACGAGCTCATGATTGACACAATAGCGCTGTCCTATTATGACACTGCAATTCCCGTGTATTCTTATTCCTATTTATTTTATTTATCCCTCTTGTATACTCTTTATTTATATATATCTCCGTATTTATATATGTGCATATATAGTATTCTGCTCACATTCTGTAACTTCTGTCGGTGCTGTGCTACTTGGAAACCGAATTTCCCTGAGGAACCCACCCGAGGGATTAATAAAGTTTTATCTTATCTTATCTTATCTTACCACTGATGCCTCAGCTTAGAGTCACTTTCTCATTTGGTTGAACACATTCTGTGGTAGAGATGTGACATGAAGGCACACAGCAAACTTCTCAGAATAAAAAAGAGAAGACAAAGAACAAAAGAAAAAACAATTTCCCAAATATGTGATGAATAAGTATTTCAAATTGTTTTGTATAATAAAAACAGCAAGGAGATGATGGAGATAAGGCACTACTACAACTTTAGCTTGCAAGAACGAAGGGGCCTGCCAGCTGCTCTGCTTCCATCATGGAGCAGCAGCACTGACTTCAGTCTCAAAAAAACAAACAAAATGTAACTGTGTAGAAAATATAAGTATTTGATGCAAATAATGCCCACCCACTTTGGTCGGCTTCCTCCTTCCTGCCCTAATTCCTCCCTCCACCTCAGATCTCCTTTTTCTAGCCAGACACACACAAACATACACCCCGTCTTCATCCTCACCAAGGAGAATAGGATTACAAGGCATAGCCTCCCTCATAACCATATCATAGAGAAGTGTGTGTGTGTGTGAGAGAGAGAGAAATTGTGTGTTTGTGTAATGACATCACTGCCCCCAGATGAGTAACGCAGAAGAACAGGATGTGTTACAATTAGAGATTTCCGAATTGTCCTCCTATGTCCTTTATATGCTTATACATGCACGCGCACACATACACGTGCATGCACACACACAAAGAGGGGAATCTAATGAAAAATAGACTTGTTCCTACACTGTGTGACAGTTTAAAGTATAAGGAAGTCATATTTTGACAGACAATAAATGAAACAAAGAGGTATGTGTGAGCTGGTGCCATGTGTGCACAATGCAGATTCACTCGATTGGCAGATGTTCATGAATCAATGTGTTAATTTCACTAGTGTCAGGTTGGAAATATTACAAATGGTTTGGTGGATGAAAAATCGAGACAAAACCTTCAGGTCGGTTTTTCCAAAGAGTGGAACCTTTCGGACCTAAATACAAAAAGATCTATCCACTCACGGTTCCACTTTAATGCACTTCACACTCTTTTCCTGAGCTAGGCTCTACATTATAAGGCTTGACTAAGTTTTTAACTTCACAGCCTCAGCTATACGATATTCATGTCACAGTGCTCACTGTGATTAATTATTTCATTTTAGTTCTCAGTTGGAGGTGTGGGTACTTCTAACGGCAGTAATATTTCTCATTTGTGAAATACTGTCTATTGTCAAAAGAGCTTCTGTCACTGGGAGCTGCAACCAAATAAAGTCTTACACAAGAATTTGAAATGGTCAGGTTCCAAACTGGTCTCCCTTATTTACAAACCACAGTACAAAACAGCTAATTCTGGCTAGATGCTAAATACTTGATCTGAGTAGCATGATTGGTGCAAAAAATTACATTCAAAAGAGGTACATGAATTCCTCTCACAGATGTCTTATATTTCACATTGGACTTAAAAGACCAATAACCATAAAAAGCAGTGTTACTAGTCCTGGACATGTTTGCATTTTGGAATTAACGGCGAAACAAAGGAGCGTGTGCCAACCTTACAATTCATTAAACACAACATGTATATTCATTAATGGTAATAGATAAACTGCGTGCACATACTGTGTTTTTGGAGATCAAACTGCTGACATCTCTTTCTCTTCTTACCCACAAGGCACTGCTGCGAACCAGCAGACATGTAACTTTGTGTTGTTTTCCACTCTTTTTCCCATCCTTCAAACGTCTGTGTGCGTGCGTGCAGACATGACTTATTTAGTGGCCGATGAGACTCACCTGGCCTGCAAATTATTGATAAGTGTAAAGATGAACCTAATTTCTCCATAGGAGTTGCACTTAAATATTCATCTCTGTATGAATATTCATGGCAGCGATGATGCGTGCATGAATATTGGATGACTCTGGAATCGCTGGGCATTCTCTTCTTCTCCTTTCTCCCTCGTTCTTTCTTTTCTCTTTCTCTCTTTTTTTCTTTTTTTTTTTTTTTTTTTGTCAACTCTACTGCTAAAATATTGATGCGGAGCTCAACAGCGTCTCCTCGCCCGGTCCAAGGTCGCTTTCTTATACTGTTTCTCTCCCTCTCCACCACTGAGACTTACGGAGACAGGTCTACAGGCCTGTATACTGTAAGCTGCTCATATAGGGCTCTTTTTGTGTCTTATATAGGCTGTTGTGTCTGCCTCTTTATTTCAAACCATGGCAGATAAGCACTCACATCCTTCACTTGAGGAAAAAAATCACAAACTGTAAAAACACAATAACAGTGAATCGACTGCATTCATGTAGCAGCTATAAAATGTGCTTGAAGCACCAACAACTTTGTATCCTTGTACTTAACTTAACTTTGTCTTTCATTTACCTGTATTTCTGCATTTAAACAAAGCATTTTCCTATTAAAGTATTCAATTACAATCATTAATGATGTAATCAAACCCCTACTGAAGGGATTAGTCATTCATTTGAGTAATATATAGGCAATATATTGCAAAAATTTCAGTGGAGATTCGTTGCTTATGACTGTTATATAGTACTTATAGTAGTCTGATTTGCTGTCTTTGGGTTGAAATATTAATCAAATAAAGAAATGATGATAAAAGACAATTTGAAAATATTAATTAACTGCAACTTTCCAAATATAAAACAAAAATATGCTGTATGTATAACAGTATAACTAATTGTGCCTAGTTTTGTTTATCCTAAAGCCACATGCTGCATTTTCTAAGAATTAAGCTTAAACCAGCGGCTAGTTGGAAAACTTGTGATGACTAGTGCAAAACTGTGATTTCTGACTTGGTTTAAACAGAGACATTAAAACAGAGGGACACAGCCCTCAAAGAATCATACACTGAAACACAAAGATGACAATGTCTTTGCTTAGCCCAACAGGGACACGTCCACTTGTGCTGCTGCACTGACGGATGTGCACAGCTGAGTGTCACCACAGTTTCAGTTATCTGATTACAGACTGATCTCTTTGTTATCAGAGTGTTGGGAGATGTACCTTTCATTTTCCTTGGCTTAATGTATCCATTACGTGAATTAGTGTAGCATTAGTTCAGCCTGCTGGTAGGCACAAGAAAAATTGGTTATTTAAACCTTATTTTGGCATAAAGTTTGCAAAAGTTTGAAGTGTCTTTCTCTCCATTCATTAAGACTTTTGTTGTTTAGAAGGACTTTTGTTCAGAGGTCTTTTTGGAAATTTCCTTTATTTAAACACTTGTTCGAGGACTTACGTAGTTCTCATCATTTCACTCTAATATTGTTGGGTTTTCTCTATTGTAGTGTCTTTACCATAAAGCACCTAGAGGCAACTTCTGTTGTGGTGCTATTTGTTTTTTAAGCAGGGCAATGTAAGTCCTCGCTTGTTCTTTGCCAGTATACAGGTTTAAAATCTTATTCGAGGTTTTTTTTCCTCAGACCTCCCATCGGTATCTTTCTTGCACTTATGTAATTCAAAGCTCGCTTAACTCAAAATTTAAATGCTTATGCCTCTTGGTAACTGATGGCTGTTTGGAAGCCATAAAAGAACTTGAGTGATGGAGATATTTCATTATAGGACTAATGGTAATATCTACAAAGACTCTTCCAGCTAAACAAACCCAGTGAGCCTTAACACATTATTTATTGTGTTTATTTATATTTTGCAAACATGTTTCTGTTTGTTCGTCTGATTGTTGGGTTTTCTTTCTATCATTGTAGTGTCTTTACTATAAAGGACCTTGAGGCGACTGTTGTTGTGGTTATATAAACTAAATTGAATTCAACTAGCTTCCTTCTGCCATTTTTGCTTGATGTAGGTCCTGCTTCCCTTTTTTAACCTCCCGGAGACCCGTTTATATTCTTTAGATCAGAGTCTGCCTAATAGGCACTGAAAAGCACTTTTATTAAGTTGTTTTTTAAACTTTTGAGATCTATTTGAATCTCTTCCTTAAAACTATTAATGTGATGGGACACCTCAATCAATCAATCAATCTTTATTTATAAAGCACTTTTCATACATGTGAAGTAGCACAAAGTGCTTTACATGGTTAAAAGTAGCCCATCCCACCCCATCCCACCCTCCAACATAAACATTCGTGGATACATATCCCCCCCGCCCACACATACACACACACACACACACATTTACAGACGTGAGGGACGGATGAACAT
>VUQR01030008.1:4847-25209 GCA_015108515.1 Hemichromis elongatus
TTATTGTGAAGCACTTAGTGGTTCTTATTCTATGAAGAGTGCATTATAAATAAATAAATTAAAGTAGTCGAATCTACACAAAATGCCAGAGATATCACAGTTGTGCACCAACAAGTTAAGCTACGAGAATTAGGTGAATATGCAAAACAATAGAAAACAAAATCAGTCATGAATTGGCCTCCACGGAGCCCAGACCTGAACATTATTGAAGCAGTGTGGGATCATGTTGGCAGAGAACAGAACAAAAGTCTTGATGCATTCTCAATCATCCAGGTAAGTAAATCTCCAAAGGTTGATTCTGTTCATCTGGACGTAGCGTCCTCCAAAATCCAAAAAAGAGCTTTGAATGTCCATCAAGAAGTCTGCATAGCTATTCCTGAAAACTACTTAAATAAATTAGATTTGATGTATTTAATTCTCTTTGTCTGTTATGAAGCAAATGCTCTTCTTAATTTATAAATTTATGTAAATTACCAAATTTGAATTAATAATAGAAAGACAAACTCTTTTGCTGGGAAGTGAAGGATATGCTCTTATTTTTACTGCTCATCTCCATTTTCCAGATTTTCACTGTTTGGTAGAGTTTTAAAAAAATGTAAACAGGTGTTTGTGAAGCTTTTTGAATGGAATAAAAAAAAACTGGTAATGGTGGAGATGGGGTAACAAGAAATGAACGAGTCAAGCAGTTTAAAAAAAACACTTTTTATTGTTGTCATAATGTGTCTAATGTATAACCTTTACACAACACAAAACGTTTCTCTTTTCACATTTTGCTACATTTTCTTCTCCCGTTTCCTTTTATGACTATTTACATATTGAAAATGTTTCTGAGCATTATTTAAATAAACTGGTCATCTGGGACACTAGGAAATGTCTGCTTGTTTGTTTGTGTGTCTTTTTGTTAGTGATTAGTGATGATGCAAGCATGTTTATTACAGCAGTCCGATTCCAAGCCAGCCCCTACACACTCTCCCGCCGCTTCAAGGGTCTCCTGCATTAACTTTCTAAACTGATTTCGTTTTTGGTGAGGTCACAAGGCCTTCGAGTAAAGACTCTACATCAGTGCACAACCATCACAGGTCAGCACCTGTTTTGTGTCTGAAAACAAAAGGAAAAAATACCCACAAATACTATGTGTTCTGTTGTTTGAGATGAACTGCTTCTGTAGTATGGAATCTGAAGGTCTTTGCATGTGCAAACACAGACGAAAGAAATAATTTAACAAATGACATAATAAATGTGAACTCGATCTTCAAAGTAATATTTATTTGTGCTTTTAATGTTTCCAACTTTTCCCCTGACTGTAAAACACTTTGGCCTCAAAAAGTGTTTTATATACAAACTTTATTAGGATTTTTGTTTTATAAAGATTATTATTTTTTAAAAAAGAAGAAAATATAGACGCCCATTTCTGCTGGTTTTAAAAAGAATCAAACTTTTTTTTTGTAATGTGTTAGTCAAGATTTGGGGTTATGATATTAAAGATATTTGACTTGCATACTCAAAGTTTCAAGGGCTTTTTTGGGTTGTTGTCAGTTTTGAGTAATTTTATGAGACATCTAAATAAAACAACAAAAAAAAGCAGCCACATCATCAAAATCTTAACTCTACGTGGTGACTGTATTAATCACTCCAGATGCTGGTTTGAGGGAAAATGTCTTTGTTAATGTTCCTTTTTAACTACGAGACCCTCGTCATGTAAGCGTGACGCCTCATGCAGTGGAAGGATGGGGGGCAGATTTTAAGCGGGCCTGTATTTTTTTCATAGAAGCAAATTATAAAAACTAAAAGAGTTGCATTTCAGGCAGTAAGTCTTGTGCTTGCATTATTTATTTTTTTTTTTACCTGTTTTCAATATTTGCCATTTTTTCTATTAGAAACCTTCTTTAGCCTTTTAACCCAACTTACATGGTCAAACTTACAGGGCCCTCACACAAACCTCGCCTCCCTCTTTTAAGCTATAAAATTGCGACAACGCTAAAATATCCTGCAGTAGACTTCTATGGCGTTATTTTAGTGCCTCTGTTCTGTGCGCACATAAAAAAAAAATTGCAAGCACAAATGTTGCATGTGGAGGAGAAATTTATTTTGAGTGAACAAAAGTTTAATTTGAGCAAGCAAAATTTACTTCTGCGCAAAAAATCAATTTCAGTGTTTGCGATTATCGACATACACACGCAATAACAGCCGCTCTCAATCAGTTTTTGCATTTGCTCTTGCTCAGATCTCTGCTCTGTGTGCTCACAGACATCTGCAGACCCGCGCTCAGTGTGTGTTTAGCGCTCGCAACATCTCTGTTTCGTGCGCTCTCAACTCTCTGTACACCGTTATAAGAGTGCAACAAAACCAACCAATCACAGACTTGGATACAAAAATTGTGATTGGCCGGTTTGATCTCCAATCTGCTCGCTAGCTAATGTAGCTAAGCCCAGGCAAACATCCCAGAATACATTTCGTCCACAAATCAAAGGAAGCAGTGGCGGAGGAACGCTGAATGGTGGAGTTTGAAATATACATATCTCTTTCTGGGTCACAAAATAAACTTTTAAGATATTTTCAGGCTAGATTGGTGTAATCTTCAAATATCTGCTCAATTTATAAAGACATCACATATTTGCAAAAATGCTCTAACATTTTCGGATATGCCTGTTACCCACCAGCTGGACTGGCCATCGAGCATTCCGGGCATTTGACACAAAGCTGGAGTTATTCTGTGTCTTCCCTGCACAGCTGCCTCTTCTCTCATTCTCTCCCCTTCCCTCTCCTGTTGCTACGTTAATCATGAAACTGAAACATAAGGATGAAACCAGGAGATGTCATCTGATGTAAACCGTGTAGAAATCATACATATAACCCAACAAGACAGTGGAAATCACTGTCACAACAGTGTTTGTTTTCATTTAAAGGCTTTATGTTTTTTCCTTTAATACCCAGTGAGCTGGTCTCTAATCAAAATGCCCAGGCCGATTTTTTGTCCCAGTCCAGCTCTGGCTGACCGAGTGGTCAAGGCGTGGACTCCCCACGGTCTTTCGCTACTTGGGTTAAACACAATATATAGGTCACTTAGATAACTTCTAAATGTCGCCACCTTTCATTGTTTATACGTTACAAAAACAAACAAACATAAAAATCGGCCCACCGGACAAATGCCCGGTATGCTTGATGGCAAGTCCAGCTGTGCGGTCAGCTGGTGGGTAATAGGCATCCCCCAATGAGATGTCTTGATAAATCGAGCAGATATTTGGAGATTGCACAGCAACAATCTAGCCTGAAAGTATCTTAAAAGTTTATTTTGTGACCCAGAAAGAGATATGTATATTTCAAACTCCCACTCAGCGTTCCTCTGCCACTGCTTCATTTGAGTTGTGGATGAAATGCATTCTGGGATATTTGCCTGGGCTTAGCTACATTAGCTAGCGAGCTGATTGGAGACCAAAACAGCCAATCAGAATTTTGCATCCAAGTCAGTGATTGGTTGGTTTTGTTGCACTCTTATAACGGTGTACAGAGAGTTGAGCGTGCACAAAACAGAGATGTTGCGAGTGCGAAACACACACTGAGCGCAGGTCCACAGATTTCTGTGAGCACACAGAGCAGATATGTGAGCAAGAGCAAATGCAAAAATTGAGCGAGAGCGGCTGTTATTGCGTGTGTATATCGATAATCGCAAACACTGAAATTGATTTTTTGCGCAGAAATAAATTTTGTTCGCTCAAATTAAACTTTTGTTCACTCAAAATAATTTTCCCCTCAACATGCAACATTTTTTTTTACGTGTGCTCAGAATAGAGGCCCTAAAATAACGCCATAGAATTAGAGGTAAAACCGGGATAAAGATTTCATATAATCAGCCACCGAATGGGTATGGATGTAATTTTCTCAAATCTGTCAAATGGTCACTTGTACACATTCATAGAGCATTCAGAAGAGTGAATACTCGTCAGTAATATTCAGACCAGTTCAGAACATGTTTACATACACATCAGGCAGTGCCATTGGTGTACTGGGAAAGCTTATTCTCCAAGTCACAGATTCTCTTCTCCTGAGACAACACTGTGGCCTTCAGATTCTGAATCTCTTCCAGCAACCTCTCAAGCAGCTGAGGCTGGACAGGACAAGAGGGGAGACAAGTGTGGAGAAGGATAAAAGGTGAAACAGAAACAGAAAGGAAAAAAGACTGTGATAAGAAGGTGAAATTAAGGAAAAGGTTTGAAGAATAGGTTAAGGACGGTGACTAGGACTAGAGGAAATCAATGAAAACACAAGTGAAAGCTTTAAAAAAAAAAAGGTTGTGAGCAGATGGAATTACAAGAGAAAAGAAAACAGAAATGGGTTAAAACAGAGAGTCACTTTTTTTTCACATTACAGGATGCAGAGCTAAAGAAATAATTCAAATGTGCTACACATGGTTATACATAGGACATCCATGTATAAAAATGCGTCCAGGCTTTGGGAGCCCATAATGTGAATGCAGGTTAGGAGAGAGGAGTCATCTTATGCTGCTAAATTAATGCTGAAAAGTAGTTCATGTGCAGGATGTGCAGTAAGTGGGCTTACCGGCAGGCTGTTGGTGTCCAAAGTGGACATGCTGCGTCGGGTGGTGGGTCTGGAGTCCAGGACGTTCTTTTTCACCACTTTGAGCTCTCTGCTCTTCGGCGGCACGTAGCCCTGCCTCATGGACACCAGGATGGGATCTTCATCTCGGCCATCAAGCCACTCCTCGGGTTCCATGGCAGGCTCGGGTCCCGCTGTGTCTGGGTACAGATCATCTTGAAAGAGGTCCGACTGCGCAAGAGGGAAGATCAGGGAGACAACAGAGACGTTTGTGTGAAGTAAAAAGTAAAAGTGCAGAGACACAAAAACAGGTAAGTCAAGTTCATCCTTAATATCAAACAAAAATCCAAAAACACCGGGAATAGATGGAAACCTCACAAGGTGCTTGTGGCAGAATGTAAACTGTTTTCCATTCAGCTGACCTGTATTCAAATGAAATTGCCAGCAACAAAGGCTGATTTGTGTTTGAGTTTTAAGGAGCCAATTAGAAGTGTGCAAAAAAGTAAAGCAGCAATTCCACACTGCTCAGTTAAAAACTGCTCAGTTATGTTAAAAAACTTCAACTTAAAACAACATTTATGCAACAATATGTGCTTAAAATATCAGACATAAAGCACTTATTTTTTTTTTTTAAAAAGCTGTCAGTGTCCCATTAATAATACTTAGATATATAGATTGTGTAAGGATGCTGCTACAAACAGACATCTAAAAAGTGACTGATAGTTATAGCTTTTGAACAAAATGACAATGAAGTGAAAAGTTCAGGACTTCTGCTTCCATAAAGTATAAGGCTGATATTTTCATATTGCACCACTGGCTCAGCAGAGCATGGAGACCATAATAGAAGTGTGAGTCAGACTTACTTTTCTGGGCACTGTCATTGTGATGGGCTCACATTTCTTGTCCAGCAACTTATACAACCTGAAAAGATGAGACACGACCACAAGTCATCACAGGCGTTGTTGTACTTCTTTGTATTTTTAAATGTCTCTCTATAAGAACTGAACAGGACAACCTCATCTGCAATCACTAAGTCACATAATTGTTTATCACATACATTTTATTGTTTGTGTTTATCACCTACACAGACATTTATAATCGGAAATATATGCAAAAAATGATGGCTTTTGTAGCTTTCTGCAAAGACATTAACTATAATTTCTGATATTTAGCAATGTCCATGCAAGAGGGTTTAGTTTATGGTTTGTGAACATTTAGCAGTGATTAGAAAATACAAAGCATTCAGTGGTGAAGCTTTTAAGGTGAACAAAGTGGAAATTTCAAATATGAACACTTGTGCTAAGTAGAGAATTAATCCACCACATTATCTGCGAGAATAACTGATGTATTAACTACTGCATATTTGTTTCACTTATCTGAAGAGTAAAATGGAAACACATCCATTAAATCAGTGGAATCACTAAAACAGATACACAGGTACATATACTCTTTCAACGAGCATGTGAGCGCAGGCTTTACCGAAATGCTACAAACAAAGTTAAAAAGGGGCAGATGAGATGGAGGTGGGTTGCAAAGCAGGTTGCAGAGACAGCAGCAACTATAAGGATGCTGGAGAAGCTTAAATAGTGCATATTGTGTGACACTGTCCTGTAGGATGCACAAAAGGGTACCAGCTGAGCCATTAGCTGATGTGGGATGGCGCTGCTATAAGCTGTTACCTGCAGGGTGCGGTTTGAGCCTTTCTGGCCTACCTGACATAACAACTGAGCTGCTCAAATTCACTTTAGAGTAATCTGGTACTTGTACAGTCATTTTCTAGTCTACCTGAGCACAAGGCACTTTTAACTACAATTCCTACAAGAATTTTGTTTTTCTATACTAAAGTGCGTTTATCTCACATTCACACTCACGGATGCATTAAGGGTAACTCGAGGCTTAGTATCTTGCCCAAGGATACAACCCACTCAACCTCCTGGACCACAGCTGGCTCATAGTCACCCTCTTACACGGTTAAGTTGCACTCAAGTTAAAATCATTGCAAGATCAGCATCTTACCTGGCAATCTCACATTTGCTGACATCAACACCTCTTTTGGGCATGAAGCCCATCCCTCTCTGGGGCTCCTTACTGCTGAAGGTGTTGAGGTAGTGAACATACGGTGGTTCCTCTGTGATCTCAAAGTAGCGGACACTGCTGTCCCCCTAAACACACACACATGCACACATAGGTAAAAACAAGTGAGACTATGTTAACATTAACATAGGGCCGACAACACACCTACAATTAAGTGTGAAAATAAGTTGAAGTTCTATCTTTGTACCTTTCCACAGAGGTAGACCATATTTGCATCCGGATCGTAATAAGGTAACAATACTCCGTTACTTGTGTCCAACTCCAAAAGTGCAATAGGCTCCTCAAAGTTTGTCTGTGGGCAATAAAAAGCTGTGAAGAAAGCTCACATGTTTCTGTGTAGATTCATGTTATACCGTGCAAACATATTTTTACAGCCACTCTGTGAAATGTAGCCATTTGTTACCGGGTCCCAGAGGCCGAGCTCTCTCTGACTCATCCTGGTGAATCCTGTAGTGAAGATGTTTCCATCTCTGGTGAAGATTGCTCTCATTGGCCTGATGCCCTCATGTGGAGCCAGACGTTCCTGTTGATCCGCGGAGAAATAGACGTCAGTAACATAAGTACATCGTTTTAACTTAAGTCATTATTTTCTGTATCTGTGCCTGTTTAATGAAGGTTTGTGTCTCACTGTGTCCTGAAGTCACGGGGCTAAATTATTCTTGAACAATAAAAAAATGTAAATATAGTCACTGAAGTAATTTTGCAAATTATTTATAATAATATATACTAATAATATATTTTCAGACATCTTCCTCATTATATTACTTTACACTGTGAAACAGATACAGTGCAGTGAAAAAGTATTTACCTTTTTCATGGTTTCTTAGGTGTTTTTTTTGCATATTTGTCTCTCTTAGAAAATACATCCTGACAATCCACAAGACTTTAATATTCCAAAAAATATTCTGTGGACTGATGAGATGAAGGTCTTGGAAGGTTTGAGTGCTGTTAGTCCTGAGCCTTTCATAAAAAGAACATTATACCAGCAGTCAGACATGGTGGTGGTAATGTGATGGTCTGGGGCTGCTTTGCTGCTTCAGGACCTCAACAATTTGCTGTGCTTTCACATGAGGTTAAACAAACTATTTAGGTCCTTCAATGTGGCTGAATTCAAACAATTATGCCAAAAAACGAGCCAAAATTCCTCCAAAGTGATCAAAAAGACTTCTTGCAAGCTATCGCAAATGCCTGATTGTAGTTCTTGTTACCAAGAATGGCACACCTAGTTATTAGCTGTAGGAGGTTATTACCTTTTTAACACAGCGTTTGGATGATATTTTGTATTTACTCAGATTTTATTTGTGTGTTATTAAGATTTGTTTGATGATGTGAAACATGTAAGTGCGACAAATATGCAAAGAATGTTTTAGATTTATTAGCATTTTCTACTCACGCACCGCCACCACTTCTCTTTTGCGGGGGTCACAGACGCGCAGACGTCGGTCTTTACAGGTGGTGCAAAACAAGCTGCCGTTACGGTTCCAGCTGACACTGTAGATGAGGTCTGGATGGTCGTCCATGGAGATGAGGGGTTCACCTGTCCCCACGTTCCAGATAATTATCAGGTTGTCACTGCCTGGAGGGTGATGGAGTCGAAAGCACACACAGACATCCTATTCAAGATCCTGTTCATGACTGTTTTGTTGTAATTTACTGCCACATAGGGGGGGTCCAAAAAACAGATGTGAAGGATGTCATGAAAACATAAGAGGACACTGGAGGTTTGTGTGTTTCTGTGTCCTGCCTGCAGTGAGTAGTATGTTGCGTGCGGTGGGGTGCCAGCTGACAATGCCGACGCGTTTGGAGTGTCCCTCCAAGACCACCACCGGGTCCGACAGGGGGCGGATCAAAGTGTGATCTGGAATCTGCCACACCTGGAGACGACACAGACAGCAATGTGATGAGTTGTGCAAAAACATTATTAGAAGTCATTCAAAATTTGGCATCAATTAACTAACACTTTATCATTATTTTGTACCGCATGCACAATTTCATACCAAAACTATAAATGCCAGTGGAGTGATTAAATTTCTGTCTGCATCACAATGCTAATAAAATAAAATAAAGTTATGCTGCAGTAGAGAATCAAAGACATCTGGTATTCCTTGCAATATCTGAGCCTTTCTGCTTTGTTTCCCTTTTTCACTCACAAACTCACAGAGTTTTATTTTGCTATTAAACTCACCGCCACAGATTTATTGTGGAGCTCACTCATTTTAATTGAATCATAACTCCACTGACTGTTATTACAGAGTTACCTTTATGTTGCCTTATATCCAAGGTGACAACCATCTATTAAAGCTTACACCTGTGTGCAGCTCCAGTACACTGACGACTGTGCAGATAATGGGAAAGTTTGCGCTTTGCCTGCTGGTATTGATTAGAAGATCATTCTGATTATCTATAAAAAGCTGAACTAGACTATTTAGCTGCACTTAACTAAAGGCTGCTCTAACATAGCTGATCAAAGGGAGTGCGACTAAAAACTTTCAGAAAGGTTCGTGTACTAAAGATCTCTCACTTGCTGAGCTCATGAAAATACAGCACTGAGGCAGTGGCTGTTTAAACAATACATCAGGCATCATTTTATCAAGCTAAAACTCTCACTGTTGGGCTACCGAGTCACCAAACTGTAATTCTCCATTCATCTGCTTTATTTTAAAGCAACTGCTCATATCAACGGAAAAGAGAACACATGATACATTAATCTTGTTCGGTTTGCTGCTACGGGGTCTTTTCAGTTACAACACACAGCTGTTTGAGGCACATGTGTTTAAGGAGTCGCACACAAACACAGACCGCACTCACGCACTCAAACGAGCCTCCAATATGACACAATGAAGAGTCTCTGTGAATTTGACGGAATGACATCACAGCTCACAGCAGCTGCACACGTCTGTCTGCGTGCCGGACACAAACACGAAGGCAAACGCACGGCACTCAAACAGCATCAGAGCAGCTGCTGCCACAAGAGAAGCCGCGATTCAATCACTCGATCGCACAAAGATGCTTGCAATGTCACTATGAACAAGTGGGTGACTTTTGGCCTCCGTGACAACTGTGCTGGTGCACACATGCTGAGACATGCAGTCATTATACAATCCAGGAAACGGTATGAAGGGCACATATATAACTAATGTACAATAGAGATGATCTAAATACATAGTTTATATGTTTTATTCTACCAGGAAAGAGCCTTAGTTCAGGACCATTAGTTTAGGCAAAGGATGGTAAGTAACATCCAGTTGGTGCTTATCAAATGTACTTGATTAACTGATCATCCAGAAGTCTGAACAACTCTATGAAAGCAGAAGTTTGGAGCATTCAGGTGTGCCATTCAGCACAGCAACAGATTTATAGCAGAATGGCTGGAAAAGGAAAAAAAAAACATGGAGGTACTGCAATGGCCCAAAGTAAAGGCCTCAACCTGAGCAAATGGAGCTGCATTTCTGAACTAAACCTCGTTGAACTGAACCAATGCTTTAAAGAAGAGTACGCCACGTAGGAGAATGACACAGTCGTGCAGAAAACTATTACTTCCTGTTCGGGCTGATGAAGGTGGTAACACAAGCTGTTGATTGGTCTATAGGACACCAGGAGTCTATAGAGTGTTAGAGAACCCCCCCCCCCACATGACTACATTGTTATATTTTATAAAAGGTTGGAGTCAGATGAGCAAAGCAAAATCCAA
Organism: Hemichromis elongatus; assembly: GCA_015108515.1. Taxonomy (NCBI): domain Eukaryota; kingdom Metazoa; phylum Chordata; class Actinopteri; order Cichliformes; family Cichlidae; genus Hemichromis; species Hemichromis elongatus. The sequence continues at coordinate 15,187 of VUQR01030008.1, forward strand.
GATATGAATTGATATTTTAGTATCTCATGAGTTACTTTGTTTTTTTATTTAGGAAACATACACCAGATTTGATCTTAAATTAATTTGCAGGTCAATTCAGCAACTATTTAGAAGTTGCCAAGTCAAAATAGAAATAAAAAATGACGGTCTCACGCCTCGAGTTTGAGGACTCCTCTGATTTGTATATCTTAAACCTGAATATATTTGTGTTTGATTGCTGATTGGACAAAAGAATGTTTCCTACCTGCCGTCCAAATCAAGATCATCTAGAAATGATCTTTGAAGTGTCATTTTTGTGTCAGTGGAGCAGCTCATCACACTGTGAACACTTAACGTGGTTCTCAGCTCGCTGCTCTTCACATACTGTGAGTAATCGCTGCCTTTTGCTTTTACCAGAAATAACAGTTTAACACTTTGTCTTATCGCAGCGTAGCCAGGAATCACTGCGGTCCAAGGAATCTAGACAGTAACTATTCTTATTCAAATAGCTGAATCCTGGTTATATCTAGATTAACTCCACAACAAGGAGCACATAAAACATATGATCTATATTCATATTTATATTTATATGGTCACCATCATTTAGTTCATGTTAACGCAGTTTTAGAAGCAGTGTGAAACAGTGCAGAGATGGTGACTAGTCAAATGAACTGTGACACACAAAGTATAAAAAAAACAAAAAATATCAGTGGATTATAAAACTGCTGCTGTAATGGGTTTTAAGGATGTATAACCTTCTTTAGTGTCACATGAAGTACTTTCATAACAGGCAGCACCATGGCACAGAAATATAAAGACCTCACAGTGACCCCTGCTGACTGAACTCGGTCATGAGACATCTGCAGTGTATCACAGACACCTCTGAAAAAACTCTTAGAGCTTCTGGTTTTATCTGCCGTCCAAAATTCAGCAACAAGAATAAAGTAAGACGAGACTGCAAAGTGTGTTTGCGGAGCCCCAGCTGCTCAGCAATATGGAAAAGGTACGGCACATGATCTGTAAGGTGACGTGATTTTAACACGTTAAAATCCCATTCCTGCTGATGTGAGGTGAACAGCACCAGATGGAGCAGCACACGATCGCACACGCTGACACTTTAACTATTTTACATATTTCTTGCTCACGTCTCCTTATTTCCTGCATGCTTAAAGAGAGATTTTTGCCTGATATAATAGGATACAAATAGGAAAATACTTGACAACCAGCAGGAAAACAGGTCATGAGGAAGCCGTCACATTGCGGACGCCACAGGTTCGTAGCCGCATTACAGCAATGAAGCAGGTCACAGGCAGAATGCTTTGATCAGCCTTACAAAATAGCCTGATGGAGAGATGGAGAGACAGAGATGACGCAGAGCAGGTGGGTGGAGACGCAGACAGGTAGACACACTGACGCGTAGACTGGTTCCCTTAACTTGTTCATTAGGAAGAAGGAAGACGTGACAAACTCAGGCTGTGAAGACCTCTATGACTGCTATCTGAGTCACTGAATAACAAACTCCTCCACATGCATCTGCAACTTGTCTCTCCCACACACACACACAGATTACCATTGCAGTGCAGTCCTCCGAACAGCTGGCCAGGATATTATCGTCATGAGGGCACCAATCGATATCGAGGACGGGTCCGGAGTGACCTATCACCAGCGGGTAGTTCTTATCCACACGACCTGTCTGCAACACAGAGGACTGAATTAGGACTGTGTTTGTATAACAGGTCACCATTAATATTCAATATTCATTCATTTCTTAGAAAAAGGTCAAAATAACAGCTGGAAGCCCAGCCAGACATCAGCAGAGCTTGTCTAAAAAAACTGAAACAACCATTTTTCCCTGAATGTGAAACAGTCCTGGAATAATTAGATTAAAAGTTCATTCTTGATCTTAGGCATAGTGGATATTACCACAAGGTCCATTTTAATAGATTTTCACCATCTTCCTCAGTGGAAGATTCTCAGTTATCATGAATAAGTAGATTTCATATGTAACATGTTCATCTGAGTTTGAATCTAAATGATTTTAAGAGCTATGATGGACCATTTGGTTTTTATTCATGTCTATGTATAACACCATCAAATGTTTTTCTTATATGTGGATTTCTGATGTTAAGTGAACCAAATGTGGCAGTAAGAACCTTTTGAAACTTGTCTCAAAAGCAGATGTTTTAAGACAATGCAAACTCACCCCACAACCACACAATGACTCCATGTTCCCATGGTTCCTATCATGTGAACATGTGTATCAGCTTTGAGATATAACTCCTTCCTCACACACACTCAGTCACACTCCAAGAGTGGTGTATTTATAGCGGAGTGACGAGGCGTTGAAAGGGGAGTTTTTCGTGTGGCCCTTTGGGGACCCAGTGGGGGGACGGAGGAGGATGGAGAGCACATTGGTGTGTATTAATAGCGCGTCTGTTCACTGTGACTCCAGTAAATAATCATGTCCATTTCTCAGTGCCTCAAAAAAACTCTGCATTGCTTTGTGTCCTGCTGCTCTTTTTCATTAATTAGCACATCTAAGATGCTGATTAATCCCAGCAGGGATGACCTTATTACACCCACATACTGATTTTTTTTTTCTTTTTTTAGTATCAAAAAATGTCAAAAAACTGATCAGGTAACTTTTTTAGTCGAGTTATAACACAAATCTTTGTGTAAGCTTGACATGAAGTCAGTTTTTCCCCTAGATTTCTGGACTCCATAGTGTTAACTTATTCTTGTAAAGCTGGGCAGTGATTGGCAGGGTAGCTCAACATTACTTCTGCAGTCTTATTACAACAGTGTGAAGTTTCGTGAGCTCGAGCGTGAACTGTCAGCACATTACGTGTAAATCAAAGGTGGATTTTACATCTCGCTGATCTAAAATCCACAGATATTTATCCACCTTAAATCGGAAAATGAATTAAACACGTATCACCCTCCCAGCAAAATATTCCCAGCAAAATATTCACGCATGTTAAGTACATTCCCGGTGCTTTAAATCAGTGTTGTCACCAGGCTCCAGGAACGTCAACACAAAGTGATGCGTTTCCCCAACATGTCTCCTGACAGCAGTTATCAGGCACTCTGTTATTAGAATACTGAAGTGTTGCTTAAAAGAAATGTTGAATCTGTCCTCATGAACGTGATGCTAACTGTGCAAACTGTGGCAGCTATTGCACTGTTAGCATCACGTCTAAGAAAAGCAGCTGACTTCTTATGAATTGCATGCCACAAAGGATCAAACACTGACTTTTCTGTGTGTTTCAAAGTAATCACTGGACCACGGGACAGAGGGATTTGCCAAAAACCTTGGTATGTATAACCAACACTTCAGCTCCTGGTGAAAGCTAAATCCTACCAGACAGTCTTTTACTGAGACAAATACTCATGGATGAAAGTCCACCTGTGATTACTGTGCTTCAGCAATATTGAGAAGTGAAAATCAAGCATATAAGCTGTTTGTAGTTTGCTGTTTCTGCTGTTTTTTAAGGTCCGATTTTAAATGTGTTTCTCCTTTAAGGATACTGTTTATTGGATGTCTTGATTTCCTGCTGTAAAAATGTTATACTCAAACTTCAGTAAGAATAACACAGAGAAAAAACAAAGTGTCCACACTATTGTGATTAATTATTGCCTTCACTTAACAATGCCAATTCACATGCACCGACGTCCAAAACCCCCCAAATATGCACTTTGTTGTTCTTTTCTTCCTCTTATAAATCAGAAACAGTCTGCTGTCTGCAACCTCATGCTGAAAGCAAGTCAGTGTCACAGAGCGACTGTTTCTCTTTCAAAACACAGACAAACACGCAATAAAAGCATATCTGCTCGCAACACGCACACAAACACCTCTCAACAGCTCAAAGACCACAAATAGCTCGATAGAAATAGAAAGGACGAGCCAGATGATCAGCCAGAGTTCATCTAATGTAGATCATGAATATCTGTCCACGATTTAGTGTCAGTCGTTTAGATACGCCTGCACATCAGCATGAGACACGTAGAGCCATGCTGTCAATGTTCCTACAATCGTTCCTCTCGGAGCTTGTTACAGTCACACTTTCATTTACACTCTAATTTACTCTACATCACACAGAGAAGCCAAAGAGGTGATGTTAATTTTTATTGTGATTTATCGGAATGCTGGTCGACTGCTAATTGATTCAGGCACGAAAAGCTAAAAACACGTCAGATATTTGAGTGTTATATTTGAATCCCTCCAACCCTCTGACCTCTACTGACCTTAGAAAGAGGCAGGACCAGAAAGGCTCCTCCTCCGCTGGACTCAACGATGACTGCCAAGAACTTTGGATTGACGGCGCAGAAGGAGCTGTCCCATGTCACCTTGGACACGCGAATGTCATCGTAACCCTGCTCAGCCTTTACCGCCTGGCCGAAGACGTGACGAAACTTGCTCTGCCGCACGATGCTGCGACTCATGGCTGAGGAAAACAGAGGGCAGACAGGAAGGAAATAAAGATGAGTTAGAGACCGCAGAGAGCGATAAAGGAAGGAGAGGATGAAGAAATAAAGAGCTATCTGAGGAGTTTAATGTAGCTGCTGTACATGAATGATTTCAGGGGACTTCATTTGGAATGATGTGTCACAAAAGGAGACTTTAACAACAAAGAAATGTGTTAGTTACAGTGAAGCGCACGCACCAGTCTGTACTTTTAATCTGTGGGTGTAACTGTTTATATAACTCTTTATTTTAATGCTCAATTACTACTGTAATATGTTTAGGCAGCTTATGCTGTTTTGTAAGTTGAAAATGACTAATTACCCTCTTTTTGGTATTCATTTTATTTATTAAAAGTATTTGCAGATCAAACATTAATACATGTGAGTCAAAAGTTATATAAAGCATCATGTTTTTTCACAACATATAGTGGGTGCTAGATTAAAGGTTCATTCTTTAACATGTCCTGCAACCTAAACTGGTATAAGCTGCTTATACAGTCTATGACAGAGTAGACTGTGTGAAGAGTAAGAAAATGAAGGCATGTACTGATTAAAAGCTATATCTTGATATTACAAATTATTTTTGTGTAATACACTCACTTTTTCATAATAACTGTTAGGCAGTAAGCTTGCTGTTCTTTCAAACTAAACCGCAAACTTAACAAACTTAATAATATCAAATTTTCATTTACCGACAGTACATTTTCTGCACTTTTACCAGCATATTTGTTTCGTTTAAAAATAAGAACTTGATTTTGTGACTGCCGCCTCACAGTGAGAAGGTTCTGAGCTCGAACGTTCAGAGTGGAGTTTTCATGGCTTCTCTCCGGGTACTCTGACTTCCTGTCACAGTCCAAAGACATATGTTTTAGGTTAATTATTGATTCTAAATGTTTCATTGGTGTGAATGTGAGTGTGAATGATTGTCTCCTTGTGTTAGCATTGGTATTCGCCTGGTGACATGTCCAGGGTGTACTCCTGAACTGGATACGCAGTTATGAACATGGATGGATTTCTGTGTGTGGACAGTTCCCAGAGTGGTTAGTACGAAAACTCTTTCCTGTTGTTTGTTTTTAGTATTATTTTCAAGATGACTGAGCTTCTAGTTAAAAAAAAAAAGTTATTAAGTACATTTACCCTAAAATTAAGAAAAGCTCATTTATTTTGCCACAGTACACAAAGTTCACGACTTATCTATAATTTGTATTATTTCTACTGGGTTTGTATGTTTTTTTAAGTGACACCAACTCATTATAGTCTAATAATGCTCTACAATGATCAATACTAATCCTCCAAAGATGTGACTTTTTTCTCCTGTAAACAATGATGAATTGTGTAATATGATCTTAGGCCATTTGCTGAGTGACAGCTTGCTATCCTGTGGCAGTCGCAGGCAAAAGGCCAGCCGGACTGTAATCCTCCCAAACACGGGGGATATTCTGTAACAGTCCTTACCATTACTGCAGATATTAATAGGTGATTGTCCCACCAAACACTATGTGGCAGCCAAACATCAAAGACAAACACTAAGACACAGAGAACAGATAAAAGGTGGGAGGGGGCGAGAACTTGACAGATACAGTGTCACGGCCCAGCACTTCAGTCACACAACTCCTGTGAGAATATGCCGATTCAAACACACCTAACATACTTGCAGACTCCACTGGCTTACATAAGGCTAAAACTGAAAGCCCTAGTCTAAAAGTAGGTCTGTATGGCCCCCCTAAGAGATCTGAGTAATGCAGTGACTCTGTGGGTTCGCAGGATTGCATTAAACTCTAAGCATTAGACTTTTCACTATTCCGATAAAACCTTTTCAGTGATTCAGTGATGCTGTCTGACTTAGATCCATTGTGACTTAGACAGTAGAATATATCACAATCAGCCCAAAGTTGACACATGACTAAACCACCATATATATGTATACATAATTTTTGTGCTCTACTTTGAATGTCTTGCCATGTAAAAGTGAAGCAAAGTTTTAGCATCTTATCTAGCCATGTTAAAAACCTCTTGCTATTATTCTTCCTCAGGTTAATGAGATGGGTCTGCCGTGTCGCGCATGGCACGGCCCTGGAGAATCTAGACAGCGAAAGAATGACACTGCCACTTTCCTAATATAGACATGACAAACTGCACTGTCCCACCCGGGCCGGCCGCTCCTCCCACCTGATCCCAAATAGTCCCAGAAATAAGGGCCCGCACCCTGTGTCGTTTTATCGGTAATGAACCGACTGTATATCTGAACTGTCAATGCGCATAGCCTGCACAAAAACGCATAAAACACGAGGACTGAGACTGACAGGGGCGGAGGAGGAGGAGGTGGTGATGGTGGGGTATGGGTAGTTATGTACAAAGTACTCCTTAAAGTATCCCTCAGCTGCCACAGCATGCACGACTTAAGCTCAGGTGCCAGAGACAGAAAAGTGCACAGTCACAACGTCCCGGCTGTATTTTGGGGGTTTCCAAATGTAAGGACGCGCTCGCTCCTCTCCAGCTGCGTAGTAAAGAAGCTGACGCACCTCTCGCCCCACTGCAGCACAAACACCGACACACATATTAGGAAACACAGGCTCACCTTAGGTTTTTGGGGGGGACCCCTCTTCCCCGGATAACGGTCACGGTTTATGTCGTATGGACTGTTACTCCTCCTCCTCCTCCCTCTGTTGCCTTTATTCCTTTTGGATTATATTCCCTGCGACCCGCTGTCCCGGAGTCGGTGCGGACTTTTAGTGAGGAGAGAGCTGTAAAACTGCGCTACGCTCTTCGGCAGGGAGAGAGGGAAGATACCGGGGCAGAGCAGGAGAGAGAGAAGGGGGAGGGTGTGGGTGGATGGGTGCAGGGTGGGTGCCGTCTATTTTGGAACAGGCGCGCCTTTGACAAGTGGGGGAGCGCGTTCCCGGGGTCACTGGTTGTGATAGACGAATAGGAGTTAAACTGGTAAATGAGCACACCGCTCAACTGAGCTGGTTTCCAAAGCTGCTTTAAAAGTCCTTGTATTGACAAGATGTTCAGCAGTCACTGTGAAACATCCCTGGGGAAGTTATTTGGACACTTATTGTCCAAAAGAAGATTCATTTTAACTGCACTGCTGTTGGCCACTGATTCAAAACAAGCAAAACTTGACTGAGACAGTATTGTCTGCTTTTTATTTATTTTATTAATCAAAGCTTTTATTACCTGATAAGCAAACAGCCCTCATCCTTTTACGTCTAATGGTACTCAGCATTAATGAAGGTGACCTTTGACCTTTTAGACACCAGTCAGCTACAGTTAACAGATTTTTGCACCTGTTGTACTAGTCAGTAGCTGAGGACAGACAAAAGGGAAGTTGGTTCTCTGGTTTTGTTGCACTCTCAGCATACCTGAATACCTGGAAGTGCGCGCTGAGTCGGCTCCTGCTGTCTTTCTTTGTTACAGTCATGAAACAGATCAAGATTTCTACTCCAACTCAGAAAACAAAGATGAATCCTTCTGCGATTCTCTGCACCCTGGTGTGAGGACTTTCATAAAGTCATAAACTTTCAGTTAAATTAATGCTTAAGCAATGTTTGTGCTTAAGGTCTGACAATCTGTATGCGATGATAGCCAGAATACATTACTGGTTTCAGGTCCTGCCTGTGACTTTTTATTTTTTTTGTAAATGAAAAAGATGTCAGTAGTAAAAGAGAAAATCTTTAAGTTACCGTTTTTGCTTTGTGTGTTTTATTTAGGAAAGCCTTCAAAACACTGAACTGTCCCACAGTCATCATTTAAGTTTAACAAAGTTAAATATACACTCAGATACTCTCATCTTCATCTTTGTTGCTCATTTATGCAGTGTAATTAGCCAATCGCATGGCAGCAACTCGATGCATTTAAGCATGTAGACAAGCATGGTTGTTGGTGCTGGACCGGCTAGTCTGAGCATTTTAGAAACTGTTGACCTACTGGGATTTTCCCACATAACCATCTCTAGAGTTTACAGTGAATCATCCAAAAAAACTATCAAAATATCCATTGAGCAATGCCTTGTTTATATCAAACGAGAAGGGCCAGAGTACTTTAGGTCTGCAGAAGAGCATCGCTGAACATACACTGAACCTTGAAGCAGATGGGCAGGAAACAGGAAATTTTCCCACAGAGTCACTTAAATTGGATGAGAAAAAAAAAACTGGAAAACGTCACCTGGTCTGATTTTCTTGATTTCTGCAGCAACATTTGGATAGTAGGTTCAGAACTTGGCATAAACAGCATGTAAGCATGAATCCACCACTGACTCAAGCTGCTGGTGGTGTAACAGTGCGGGGGATATGTTCTTGGAACACTTTGGACCCTTGAGTACCAACTTAGCATCTTTAAACACCACGGTCTACCTACCGTACCGTTGCCAGGTTCATTCATTTATGACCCATCTTCTGATAGCCGCTTCCAGCAGGATAATGAGCCATTAAAAAAAAAGAAAAAAAAAGCTCAAATTATCTCAAAGTGGCTTCTTGTACATGACACTGAGTTTGTACCTACACAACACATATTCAAAAATCTAAGTGCAGTTTTCAAAGATAAGAAATACTTTATTAATCCCGAAGGAAATTATGGTTACAGCAGGCAGCATGCCGTGCACGCGCACTTACAAAGGCAGAGAGAAGACAAGAATATAAAATATCACTGTGCTAAATGGTGTACCTGACTGAGAGTTTAAAAACATTTACTGTGAGTGTACGCAGAATGAAGCCAAACTTATTAGTTTGCTTATTAAGAAAAAGTGAGGGAAAGAATCACAGTAAGCCCGACCTTAATTTCCATTGTTTAATGGTCACAGTTAAAGCACGTGATATAAAATAATATTTACACAGACAATACACACATACCCAACAGTTCCTACTACATAAGCATGCTCCCCCAAAGTAGCAAAACACTTAACAAAAAAAAGAAAAGAAGAAGCCACAGTTAAAATGAAAAAGGGAGTAAAGTGCATGTATGACACACGTCTCTGTACAGACATTTCTGATAGGCTGCAGAGAAGCTTCGCTTGCCAGTCACAGGCACGCTCCTAAAAAGTTTACAAAGACATAAAGATCCATTAAAATAAAATAAAAAGTGCATGCCCACTTGGTAAAGTTGTGCTACACAGTCTCACTCACACAGGCACAAACCAGATCTAAAAAACAAACAAAAAAAACCCCAGCAGGGAGATCCTAAAATATCAACAGTCACAATATACAACCTTTACATCCCAAAGAGAACATAGCCGAAAACTCACAAATATACACTCTGCCGTTAAAACCCAGCACCCTAACCTACTCTCGCTCACACAGTTAAACATGAACAAAAACGAAACTCTAGTTTGAGTGGCATCTGAAGTGTGAGGAGAGACAGTTTACTGAGTGATGAAGTCAAACGTGTTTCTGATTGAGAAGTACATTCCAGGAACCCGGAGCCGGATGTTTGTGCAGGTCAGATTTGGTTGACTTACTGAGGTATTGTGTAGTTAAAACAAACTAAACAAAAAGCAGGGCTCTTCTCTTTTCATTATGCTCAAATAAACTGGTGAAAACCTGCGTACGCAGCTCAGACTGAGGGAAGAGTCAACTTCATGAC
>VUQR01030008.1:39742-58171 GCA_015108515.1 Hemichromis elongatus
GGGGGACCAGAGTTCAGCTTTAACTCGATTTAAACACTCTCCAGGAAAATGACCTCAGTCTGTTTTTAAGGTGTGGCTGGACAGGGAATAACACAATCTGGCTCTCTCTCTCTCGCTCGTGCTAACACACACAAGCACGGAGGCACGAGGAGACAAAAAGACTCATTTAAATCAGAAAATTGTGGAACACAAAATGTGCTAAATGTGGACTAAATGTCGACATTACACAAAAGTAGATTAAAGGTTATATATATTTTACTAATAATAATAATAATGAACTCATGCAGGGCTACGTCGGGGGGTCTAGCCTGACTGGAGATTACAAAAATGATTAATACTGCCAGTAGACAATTTATGCAGTGTCAGTGTGAGAAGGAAGTAAGGAATCGGTACGTTTGGTTCAAGATATTATTTACTGCCGGGTCTTGTGACAGTGCTGTGGATCCAGTTAAGTGCAATAACCGCAAAGTGTGGTTCTCGGCTCCTTGAAGCCAGAGTATCCAAAGCAGATTTCCATTGTGGGCTTTCAGAATCGAGATATTTAAAACAGATCCTGTGCACTGAAAAGCAACTCGTGTAAACAATCCGACGCTGGAGTAATGGTGTCGGTGAAAGTTTGTGCTCCAGTAAGATTCTTTATCGGTACAGTGACACCAAGAAACTATTAGTTGGAGTGCTAGATGGTGTGCTAGACGACAAAGGGACATAATTAGAACCTCGCTAACTCTTAATGCTGGACATTTGAGTAATTGTCCTTTTGGAGACGATAGTATTTGCAGCAGTAGATATAACTACTGCAAAGATTACAATCTTACAGACTTTATTGAGAAACTTTAAAACAAATTCAAAGCACCTAGTTGTACGTGTCATTGAAAACCTAGAACAGGTTAGGGCAGGAGTGCCAAAAATAAGGCCCGGGAGCCTAAATCAGCCCAGCAAAGACTCTAAATGCAGTGAAGTGAAGGAAAAAAATTTGAACTTAAAAGTGTATCTTTAGTTTTTCTATTTTCCCTTTTTCTACAGAAAACCTCCTTTATGGCTATTCATCCTACACCAACGTAATTTATTAAAAAACAATTAAACTAAAGGAAGGTTCCTGTATGCACAATGGGGCTATAAAAAAGCTAACAGTTAAAAAAACAAACAAAGAACAAATCCCTAACATTTAATTCCTGAAATGTAATCCCAAAGAGAGTTGCACTGGATTTCATTATAATGTATAAAAACTGATACATATGAGCTTGACATAACTGTATTAGAGCATACAGCAGGAGGGGGGGGAAAAAACCTGCATTAATGCATTTGTAATGTCAACGTTAGTACAGCAGATTAGACAAAGTTTCTGTTACTGTTCTTTGTCCTACAGTGCGATATAACATCCAGTGTTTGTTTAGATTGGGAAACACACAAACTTTGCATATTTTGCATATGTATGAAAATGATGATGATTTATTTTCCAAAGCTTATGGAAATGTCAAGCCTGAATGTGCAGTCTGGGCATGGATCTGCATGCCCAGAGATCAGTCTGTGCCTAAGTGTTACAGCCAAGATTATCACTATGCAAAAGTGCTTCTACCCTAAAATGAACGTGTGTGTGTGTGTGTGTGCGCTTAAAGACCCTGAGCAGATACATTCATTCGACGTAGGGTTCAAGCAAATATAGAGGAAGGAAGAGAGTTAATAGACATGTCGCACACAGACAGACACATCACATGACCCCCACAGGAAGTCGTACGTGTCTGTACAATTTGCTATCATACATATGTATGTGGGTTACAACTTGAAAGCATATTTCCACTACAAAATGCTTCATACACTTCACAACCTCTGCTCTACTTACCATCCTAAATAAAATAAAATAAACAAACAAAAAAAAAATCACACATGCGCTTACTTTTACAGCTCACACTCATTCCCCGATTCACCATCACTTCTTGAAAGAAAGATGCTTTAGCATGCAAGACTCCTCACCACTTGTTGCTCAGTGATAAGACATAAAAACTCCTTCAACTACATTTCATCCTGGATGACAAATGACCTAAAACCTATGTGTACATAGCACAACGGTTATCATTATGCCTACTCACAGAACCTGTTTGCTCTGAGCTTTAAAGGACAGGGTCCCTCTAAAGATTTTCTATGACTGACACAGTTTGTGGAAAAACAGCTTGACTGCAGTCGTGATTTGGGACAAAGCTGTGAGTAGAAAAAAAAAAATCATACACAGTTAATCTAATCTTCTCTTGGGTCCAAGTAGCAAGGAAAAAAGGGAAATTGCTTTCCTCTACTGTGCTCTGGTTTGGGGCAAACATGTAATTTGAATGTACTTTTAAGGCTGTACAGTAAGCCAGGGAATGCACCTAATGTGTCATTTCATCCGTAAACACTGTATGACAATGCAACATACACTGGGGAGTTAATATAGGTCAACGTTTTCACATGCTGTCAACAAAACACACACACAGAAGTGCGAAACAGATAACAATTTAATGGTAAACAGAGTGTGCTTGTTTATTACTTCCTCCCTCTGTTTCTGCCTGTCTGATGGGGTTCCCTGTTTCTGTAGAAACCAGACAAGCAAAGGGAGTAGCAACAGGAAAACCACCTGCTCCTCTGCTTTGCATGGGTACACTCCTGCCTTCAGTAAACACACATTCAAACAGACAGACAGACAGACAGGAAGAGAGAGGCAGACAGATAGAAGATACGCAGACGGAGAGACAGTCTGGGTACGTGACAGACCCGCAGAGAAAAAGAAAAGACGCGTCCACAACCTCGTTTACATACAAGGCAGGACACTGCACCAGTGTTGTAAGAATAAATACCTGCATTCACGCGTGTCACTGGACAAATACCAACGCAACTGCTTCGCATTTTTAAATTTATGCAGGTACAAACCATTACATAATAAAACATGTTGTAACACCGTCGATCAAAGTTTCTCAATTCTGGATACTGTAAAAGCAGCTAACTGCCAGTTGAGCGTTTACACTACCGGAAATGGACAAACAATGAGCATATAAACAGTGGTTTGCATTAACACAAAAGGTGCCGTCGTTTTCTTTCAAGTTAACCATTATATTGTATTTACAGACGGAAATAAGAAGACGTTTTCAGGTTAACTTAGCAGCTAGTAGCGACTCTAATACTGTAACTGAAAATGATGGGTAGCTATATGTCACGCATGCGCAGCAGCACAAAGGCAAGGCAGTTGGGTGACAGTGGGCAGCCGACAAAAAAAGATAGCCAAAATGAAGCCCTTAAATCGCCCTCCGTATCGAAGAGATGTGAGTTTGGTGGAGGTGGTGGAAGCAGCAGAGGAGGCTTCAGGGAAAAGCGGTTCTTACCGAAACGCAGGGGCTGGAGCTGGTGCTGGGGGTCGGTGAACGCTGCACGGTAACCAGCGCCATTCAGCGACCGGGAAGCGGACACCTGATAGGAAGCGACGGCGAAGACACGAGCATAATTGTGTTGTGAGGGCGAAAGCCCAGTTGAACCTGACTTTTTGATCTTCTCTCTTTTAACCCCCCCTCCCTCTCTTTCCCTGTGATCGTACACTGTTTAACTACTCCCCGGCTGTTTCCTCTGTAAGCGCCACCTGCGCATGCGCAACTACCCGTAGCTTGTCAATCTCGATTAACCGTGTGTGTGCTGGAGATAAACAAAGCACATATGAGGAGTGTCTACAGAGAAGCAATACTACTTAATTTATTACTACGTAATTTATTTGAATAGAAGTGTAAATGCACCATTATGTAAACCGCATACAACAATAGCATTACAAGGTTTAAGGTTACAATAGAATACAACAGAATACAATAGTATATAATACAAAGCCTATACTGTCATTGTAATTCAATTAAAATGAGATTGGGAGTGCCACTCTAGCTTGATGAAACAAGGCTGAAGCTAAACGCAAGCGAACTATAAGACTTCATAATAAGTATATATATATAAATCACATAAAAAAAGAGTAGAATTTTAAGAAAAAAGAGTTTTATTGTGTGACAGTGTGTGGGAGTGTATGCTGTGATTGTTCACGTTGCGTGTTGGTTGAGAGTGGTAATTGCCATAGGGTACAAACTGTTTCCGAAACTGTTAGTCTGAGAGTTTGTGACCTGTAGCGTCTGCTTGAGAGCAGAAAGTCAAACCGGTGGTGGGAGGGTGAAAGAAGTCTTTTATAATGTTTTGGGCACTGGAAACTGAGCAGTCAGCATACTACACTGTGAGGCTTTTCCTTAAAGCTATTCACACAGGCATGTACTTGTAGTTAAACTGATGAAGCTCATGACAAATATATCCTAATAGTCTGTAGTAGGCATCCTACTTTAATTTTATAATGGATTGTATCTTTAATATTTGAAATATAGCCACAAAAGACATTAGACTTGATAGCCGTATAATGAAAGTGCTCCTTAATGCGGTTTATTGATTTTATAAGGCAGTTTATTTGCATAAAATACTTGACTGTGCTTTTATACATACGCTGCTATCAGTTTAATTAATTTACAATGATCTGTGACAAAAGACTTTAACAAGTCCACTCTCGTAAGCCGCTCTCAAATCTAAAAAGCAAGACTAAATTGAAAAAAACCTTTGTAGAAAATGGTTAAAGAGAATTAGTCTAAACCTGTTGTACTCCTGCTAAAGGCTGGGAAAAAGAAAAAAAAAACCCAGCCAGTAGTCATATGATATTTTGTAAGCATACCCAGGTAGCTTCCTGTTCGATCCTGTACAGCTACACTGTTATCTTTGCTGCTTGAGGGCACAGATCAAGGATAACAACCTGTCAAAAACCACAGACTTAAATATATTAAGAGTGTGTCATCATCAGTAAGTGTAACACCGCCCAGATACCAGCACGTGGAGGTATGCACAGATGCTACACTACTGCCATTACCTGTCGTGAAATCTGGTTTCACTCTCTCCATTCGTCTGCACAGACTTAATCATTAAAAAATCAAAATCTAAGACATTACACAATAATTCACTGTGTTTCTTATTTTCACTTCTGCATACAGCGCAAAAATGTTTCTTTTAGTCACTGATATCCACATATCTTAGCGCTACAATGTAAATTCTAATTAAAGCCCTTCTTCTAGCCTCATGTAAACCTGCCTGGTCCATTTAACCAGCACTGCGTAGTTCATTCTATCGCCATTCCGTCCATTCATCTTTCAGGCAGCTTTGGTCGTGAATCGCAAGGATTAGCAGTGAGGCCGCAGGGGAGATGAGATGCAGATTACGGAAGAGATAATGGTGTTTGGATTTAGAGTCACTCAGACGAGGCGGCTGGGACTGAAAGCTACAGCTTTAATCACAGGTGAGCCGTGCGCTCTTTGATCTTACTTAATGGAATGAATTAACGCACAGGTTTAGAAGAGAACATCTGACAAAAC
The DNA here is from genome assembly GCA_015108515.1 of Hemichromis elongatus. Lineage (NCBI taxonomy): Eukaryota > Metazoa > Chordata > Actinopteri > Cichliformes > Cichlidae > Hemichromis > Hemichromis elongatus. The sequence continues at coordinate 45,142 of VUQR01030008.1, forward strand.
AAATCACATTAAAATGCATGAGAGGTGTTTGACATTTATCAGCACTTGATTTCTCAACTGTTAAAAAGTCATCTATTTAAGAAGCACGTTCCTATGGGCCTCCCATTGTTTTTAATAATAAATGACTACTTCCATGGTATTGCACTTTGCTGATGTTTGGTCACAAAGTTCAGTATTCTTTGGTTTTTGGTCAATGGGGTGATTTATTGTAGAATGCGTTTCCAGTTTGGAGGTCAGGAACCTTCAATGAACCAACTTCAGGGGGGGCTAAGGAGCTGTACCGATACAGAAATATTAAAGTCCAGTTCTGCTACAGTAAAATAATTTTCTGCTGCCTAAAGTATTCACTAAGCACATGACCAGTTGTGACCATCTTCCTGAAGTACTGTTTGTTGTTTCATCCTGGATAAGACACTCGCTAGTCCTCGGCCTCCTTCCTTCCGCTTAGCGAACAGCCTCAGGGTGCTGGATTTGAGGTGAAATCCTCCATGTATGGTAGGTAAGGAGCTCACTAGTTTGTAAATATTTTCACAAATTACAATTAAGATATGATAATACTTAGATTTAAATTTTACAGTTGCGATGCATTGTAACGACTGACTTTTTGTAAAAAAGTCAGCCAGTTATATTTTAGTCATGGTAATGGCAAAAAAAATGTAGCAGTGGTAGATAAAACAAAAGTACTCCACTTAAATACCAAAATGATGGGCTTTACTATTACACTGCCACATCTCAGAGGCACTTATTACACTTGCTGCTCAGTTTTAATTAGCCTACAAGATACTTTTCAGATCACAATTTGTAGTGTCATTTGAAAACATTAAAAAACAAGCATTTCAAACTTGCTTATGATGAATTTTAGTAATAAACGAGGACTAGAGGGTCAGGTGTTCTCAGAAATTCTTAGACTTCATCAGTCAGCTATGAAACAGTTGCTCTAGAGTGGTTGCAAAGCTAAAAACATTTTTGAGCTTGCCACTTTGTAGAGGTATGTGGTTCACACATGGGAACTATACTTACACAGTGCCAGACCAGCAGAAATAGCCATGATAAACTCAGCCTCAGCTGGGTACATACTAATGCAGCAGTATGAATCCAGCAATATTATATGCAGTAAAGAATACAAGTGGTTACTTATACTTGCAAACTCTATTTTGCTGCTCTTTTTTATTTATATAACGACAGCAGCAAATTAGTAGGCTAACTTGTTTTATTTGCAGCATGTCAGTAACACAATTGAAAAAGAGCAGAGTTTCACAGCAAGTAAAGCTGGACAGAGGTTCATCTGTCTGTAAATAATTGCATCTATGAATTGTGGAAAAGTTTCAGAATATGGTCCACATTTGTGACTTTGAATATCTCCTCATCAACTGGATGCTCCAATCCAGATGACATCTCATAATATCATAAATAGATTCCAAAGAATCTGGAAGAATCTCTGGAGGAAGTGACAAGGCCACAATATCAGTCTCTGAAATTTGGCCTGTCAGGTGGTAATGTATTAAACAGCATCTCAGCAAGGACTCAGGAACACTTCCAGAAAGAACTTTCTGTGAACACATTTCACTGTAGGTTAAGGATCTATCACTCAAAGAAGAAGCCATGTGAACATGATACAGTTGTCTTCTCTGGTCAAAGCTTATTTAAAATTGACAGTAAAAAGTGAAAAACTGTTGTGTGATCAGAAAAATTGAGATCTGAAATTCTTTTTGGGAAACATGGATGCCAAGTCCTTAGGAATAAAGAGGAGATGGACCATCCAGTCTGTTATCAGCACTTAGCTCAAATGCCTGCTAGTATAGGGGGTATTAGAACAGCATGGCTTCATAGTAGAAGAGGTTTCCTGCTAAACTGGCATGTCTGGAGAGCAAATCTTTTACCAGCTTAAATTACTTAGAGCATCATGAATAAAATAAAAAATATTAGGCGATCTTAAGCAAGAGCGAGACAACATTCTTCTCCCAAAAGTCCAGCAAGCTGATCTCCTCAGTCCTGAAGATGGGATCAAGGTTCGTGTATTTTGCACATTCACTGTAGATTTATATACAACTACCTCTGTACAGCTGCTATATCATTTATAGTAATCTGTATTTATTTGTTCTAATCTTTGTTTTTTTTTAAATACACATTTTATTTATTTATATAGTTTATCTAATTTTGATCTAACCTTTCTATGTGCAATATTGAGGCTGCTCTGAACCTAAGAATATCATTGCTGGTAGTAATGTGCCATTGTTACCTTTATATCGCAAATAAAAAACTTGAAACCTGAAAGCTGAGCTTGAAACTTGGATGCTACATAAACATGATCCTGTCCCTGTGGCTGCAGTAAAATTCAAGATGACATTTTTCCTTAAAATTATTCATTTTCTCAATTTAAACATTTGACATGTCTTCTGTGTTCTACTATATGAATAAAAAACGGCTTTATGAACTTTAAAAATAATTGCATTCGTTTTTACTTACATTTTACATACCATCCAATTTTATATATTTTATTTTATTTGGGGGATATATTTTTAGTACACGATTTGTAAAAATAGCTTCTAAGAGCTTCAATATTGCCGAATTATTTATTACCTGTCCAGGTAAGTCGGATTTTGTTTATCTAACTCTATGCATTCATCTGAGTAGAAGTCCTTGCATTCGTAGAAGAGGGTCAAACCCATAAAAGTAGCAACTCCCAAAAACATGGATATGGCTCCTTCATGTGGTGACCTTATTTACTGCCTGATAAGCTGAAGCTTGTGTTTGTACGAGCCTCTTGAAATTGTGTCGAATCTGCTGTGCGAGTCCACAGCCAGCGGAGCAAGATGGCGGTCCCTACTAAACAGTGAGTTGCAGACATGCTAGCATGATTATAACAACATGTTATCATATTGTTTCAGGTGATTAGGATAACACTTAGAGTCGTGCTAAAAGAGCTTATTCCAATGTAACAGCCGTGTCACTCCAGCTTGGGGTTTTGTATAAAAACGGAGGCTCTTCTCCAGCGACCCAGCTAGCGAAATGCTAACGTTATGCTAGTCTCTCTCATAACTTATTAAACAGCAGCTTCTTAACGTTGGTTATCAAAACCCCGTTTTGTGTTTTTCATGGTTACTGCTCATCTGTCAGCTTATTATTTTTATTATTATTGTTTTTCATTTTAACCCAAACAGGTGGTTGTAGTTTGAAAGGGTTTACAGCAAATGCTAGTCATTCATAATACAGTTTGGTCTATTTGATCCGTAAAAAAACAAAACATAACACGTCATGTTATGGTTGGTGTTGATATTTGTGTCACAGTCAGTTTAAAGCCTTTGCTCTTGTCCCCATTGAATATATATTATCATTATGATAACCAGTGAAAGCTTATCACGTGTTTCGTTTATTCTGTATGCTATACAGATAATCTGTGTATCTGTACATATGTATACATCAGTACATCAGTTTATTTGCTCTCTGTATAGCAATATATACATCTGTATACTTAACGTATTTGTACATGATCTGTTCATAACTAATTCCACATTTATACTACCATTATCTGTATACAATCTGCTCCTATTGCACTTACTGCTCTTGCACTTCTGATTCAATGCAAACTGTATTTTGTTATCCTGTATTTATACATGTCTAATGACAACAAAGTTGAATCCTAATCTTAGTCCTAAGCCTAATTTAAGAACCTCTGTTTTGTGATTATCCTCAGGTATGGGCTCATTTTGCCTCAAAAGAAGGGATTATCAAAGACCACTACCTTACCAAAACCCTCTGTATTCGAGGATGACTCTGATGAAGAGGTGGGTAAACAGATTTGCTATAAGCAATGCATTACAATATGTACTTTGTAACTTAATAAAATGAATTTGATTCAAGTATTTTGACTATTAAGAAAATGAAAATAAATAATAAAGCAGTTAACAAGCAAACTAGTTAGTGAATTAGCAGGCTCATGTCTAAATATATTGAATTTATTTTGGTATGTTTTTTTCTCTCAGACCTCAGTTGGGGAAAGCCTGCAGAGGGAAGCTATAAAAAAGAAGATGATGAAACAGGTAAGAAGAAAAATTAAAAGATTCAATCTAATTAAAAAAAATTAACACAGTGATTTCACGTCTTCCTCTTTGTCTTCCACTTTCCTTCTTTCTGAAGACGCGTCTTGAGATGCAGAAGGCCCTGGAACAGGACAGTACTGTATATGACTACGATGCCGTGTACGATGACATTCAAAAACAGAGACTCGAGTCCAACAAAAAAATTCTGGGAGGCACAGATAAAAAGGTAAATTAATTTTTGCTGAATGCTTGTAAAGCTGTGCTTGAAAACTAAGCAGATGGATTAGAAACATGTAATATGGTGTAATATATGAGATTAAAATTTGTCTGTCTCTCTTTGTTACAGCCAAAATATATCCACCAGTTAATGAAAGCAGTAGAGGACCGAAAGAAAGAGCAAGAACGAAGGGAGGAGAGGAAGATTCAGAAGGAAAGAGAGGCAGAGGGAGAGAAGTTTGCGGATAAAGAGGCTTATGTTACATCCGCCTATAGGCAAAAACTTCAGGAACAGAAGGAAGAGGAGGAGAGAGAGAGGAGAGAGGCAGAGATGGAAGGTTAGAGTGATACTTAGCAGTTGTTATTAATGTCTATGAATGGCTGATGCTACCTTTTGTAATCTGTGAGCATTTTGGATATTTTAAATACAAAGTGTCTGATTTGTTAAAATTTGTGTTTGCTTAGCTGCTTTGGATGTGAAGAAACAAAAAGACCTGAGTGGCTTTTATCGGCACCTGTTGAATCAGACTGTAGGAGAGGAGGCAATACCAGATCGCTCTGCAAACAAGTCAGTCATAGCTTCTCATTACTTGCTCATTGATGAACATGAACACGTGCATGTTTTTTTTTTTCTGAATCTTTATTATCTTATCACTCAATATCACTTTCTTTTACAGACCTCAAACTTCAAAGGGTTCAAAAGACACAGAAAAGACTTCACCTGCTTCCTCACCTCCATCCCATGAAAATATCCCAAGTTCAAGCAGTGACATCGAGGAGGGGCATGAGCAGAAATCTGGGTTTAGCAAGCCTGGGGGCGGCTCTGCACACTCAAAACGCCAGTACAGGCAGAGGTCACCTTCATCAGGGAGTGGTGATGAAAAGGAGAGGGAAAAAGAAAAGGAGCGGGACAGGCATAAAAAGAGCCACAGAGACCAAGACAAAGGAAGGAATAGAGATAGAGAGCGAGAAAGAGACAGAAACAGGGGAAGGGAAAGAGATGACAGACATGGAGAAAGAAGAGGGGACAGGGATAGAAGGAGAGACAGAGAGCGAGGTAGAGAAGACGACAGAGGCAGAGGAGGCAGGGGAGATGCAGAAAGGGACGACAGGCATGGAAAGAGGGAGAGGAGCTCCAGAGAAAGAGAACGGGATAAGAATGGGGAGAGGGAAAAGAGAAGAAAACCGGATGAAGACAAGAGGAAAGACAGACATCTGGAGGAAGAGCAGGCACTACGGAAGGAACCAGAGAAGGAAAAGGGCGCGAACAAGGAAGAAAAGGAACTCGAAAGGAAGGAAGAAGCCGAAGAATGCACAATAGAGAACAAAGATGAGCAGAAAAATCAACGCGAGGAGAAAGAGGAAGCGGAGGAGAAGGCAAACAAGTTTGCAAAGCGCAGCACAGATAAGACTGTGAGTTCGGCAAGAGAGAGGTACATGGCCAGGCAGATGGCCCGCTCAGCATCTAAGAGCTATATCGAGAAAGAAGAGGACTGAGCGCACACAAAGAAAACATCTCCCAACTGAAATCAGTGTTTTGAGAAGATTTTATATTTTGTTTAAAAGACATCCCTTAAAAAAAGCAGATGCTTTTTTTTCTTCTTTAAACACTTAAAGCTAACTGAACTTGTAGGGTGGTTCCTACTGAAAAAATAAATATTTTAACATCTTAAGAATAAGCTGTATGTAAGAGCCTTATTTAAATGTTTAGGGGGAAAATCCTCAAACAAGAGGAAATTGGGGAAAAAGGCATTTTTAAGGACTATTTTTCACTGTGGATGAATACATACATGGTGTACTAGTGGGGCTTTAAAACTAGAACAGGATGGGATGAACTGCAATGTTTGTGTTCATTTTAAAGAACATCCTTCCTACTGCAGCTGTGTGAGTGTTTGGTCTTCATAATGCTTCTGAACAACAGTAGAGCTCTACATCAAACTGAGTAACATGATAATACTTGTTAGTAGGGTAAGTTTATTGTTGATTATAGCCTTTTTCATTGAAAATTAATATAATTATAGAATATTACCAACCTTTTCCGGTAACCACCATACAATGAGCAGACTGAAAGTGTGCAAATATTTCACAGTCCCTGGCAGAGAAAAGCAGATTTGTGTTTTATCTTTGTAAAAATAAAAATGTTGAGCTGTAAAATGAGTTTTTTTTCACAGAGCTTCTTGTGTCCCTCCTAAATGAATAAGTGTAAATTGTACGTTTTATCTCAGCTGCTAAACTGCAGATTGACGGGTGATGTGTTCATTCACATTTTGTTTTTTCTGGTGTATTCAGTAATGGGCTAATAAAATAAGGTCTGAGCCACAGTTTCTACTGCTCCTCCTGGTCCTTCCTCCTGGTCCACAGTACTTCACTGGTTGCCTTGTCAGGTTTGAGCAGATTGCTCACCTACAATGCTTTGAGATGAAGGCGCCAAACCATTTATCAATCAATCAATCAATAAAGTATTTTGATTGATTGATTGATAAATGGTTTGGCGCCTTCATCTCTCTTTGACCCTTTATGTTCTATCCTGTGCTTTCCTGTCTCGGGATATTGTCCTTCTAAAAGTTTCTAAAGCGAGAAAAAAGACTATTGGGGAGTTGCTGTTTGTTTTTGTGCAATAAGTACAAAAGATAATTCTGAGGGTATCAATTTTTATTGCCATCCCAAAAAAGTTGCAGATATAGAGAATTGAACAGTTGAATATATTTATTTGCTTTCACCATTAATGCTGCTGAGTTACTATTACACCTATGCCACGATATGCCCCCCAAAAAAACTTCCTTAAAATTGAAGCTGGCTCTAAAACTTAGTTCTAAGCAATGATTAGCAGGTATACTGATCTGACCATGGCAACCTAATAGTTTATGAATGCAGGTTGGTAGCCTTTATTGGTAACTTTCATAGAATAATGATTACTGTTTTGTACAAATAATACAATATATATAATACAAAAAGATTATATATTTGGCCACAGTGATTTGAAAGAAAGAAAAAGCAATTAAAAAACAATAATTTCAGCCTAGCCACCCCTGTAGAAGCTGTCCAGCTCTCATACTGGTGCATTAAGACATAAAAGCAAGTTTGAATGCAGGAATCTTCTCATATAGTTCTTTTGATTTGGTCTGGTCTAGTTGTACATGGAGATGAGAGACCACTGAAACAAAAGAAAAGACAATTGTTAGATTTCCGATTTATCTTGATTATGGCTAATTTCTGCACTGTAGTGACTCTGTACTACAGTTCTCTCATATGTTCTGTTTTTACTCAAAACTATAGTAACATAGATAATGGAAGGATGAATGACTGTAAGAGTAATTTTCTTTTAGAGTAGCTACACTTAACACGCCGTAACAGTAAAAGGCAATTCTTACTTATCCTAATAATTAATTAATTAATAATTACACACAATAGCAAATGTTAATCAATAGTAACACTTCCAGAAGAAACTGAATACTTAGGTGAAAAAAACATGTGCACAATTAAGTGGAAATATACTCGCCTCATCCCAGGTCAGGTGGATCACGCCATCAGATGATATGCCCTTAAAAATGTCTGTAGAGAAAACCCCCCATGCAATAGACGTCTAAGAACATTTTGAAATAGATAAATTATGTGGATTTATTCTGTGGTTGCCACGTTGCTTACCTGACATCTTATCCAGGCGCAACATGAGGGTGATGAACTCCTCCAAAGAGGTGCTGGAGAAGCCCGAATACCGAAACATCATCAGCCCCACAATGCCACTAGTCACATCCATTCCTGGTAAAGGCACGAGGAGAAAGTGACGACTTCTCCGGTTATAATGTGAATCAAGTTCTAAATGTGTTATTACACTTAAAAATGTGACAATAATTAATGTTACCTGCAGCTTCTATTGCATTCTGGAGCTCAGTGTTAGACAGGGATCCATTTTCATTCACATCTGAGCGATGGAAGAGATTCTACAAGCAGGATGAAGCAAACAGTAGTTTGAACATATCTAATTTTTTCATTTTAAACTGCGAATGTGTTTTTGAGGAAAAAATCTCTAATAGTTGGAGAAATAATTGAATTAGTTCTAAATCTCGGAGACTATTCTTGCTGCATTACCTTGTATTCTTGAATCTTCTGCCAGAGAATTGAGAATTCAGCGAAAGTCATTGTCATCCTTTGGTCGAGCTGTGCAGGTTAAGGATATCTAACAAAAATCTCTTAGTTCTAATAGAAACATGGCCAGCTGTCAGTTTGATAATCAGCTTTGATCATTTATGGTGTGGCATCAGATAAAAACAAAAGGGGAAAAAGCTGCATATTTAGGATACATCCACCAAGGCAATCATACTCCTGCAGGTATCCAAACTAAAGCCCCTTTGGCCATTCCCTGTGGATGGTTGAAAAACATTATTATTTCTTCTTCTATAAAAACAAACAATTAACAACAAGAAACCAATGAAGCTTTTGAACTTTTTCATAGCACACACGACCATCTTACCATGAGGGAACCCATCATTCAGGAGCTTCTGAAGCTGTCTAGGAACTAGCTCATCATTCTAACGAGAGGCAGAGAAACAATTAAAATGTATCAGTGCAGATGAAAGGCACGATCTCGGACGAAACAGTTAAAGATGTAATGAAAGAGGAGAAAAATATTAACACCTGATCAGCGTAGAGTTTAAATAAGGTGTGGTTGGGATTATCATCATCAGTGACTTTCTCCTTGTCTTTGTCACGGATCTACAAGAGAGAAGTAGTGTAAAATAGAGGCTAAAACTGACACATCAAATTATACAACACAGTCTTTTCAAACCTCAGAAACATTGTCCTCATCTTTAACATCATCTCCTCCAGCATAGGGCCTGGATGCAGAAAAGAAAAACTGGTTTTGATTAAATCCAGAGGGGTTGAAATGGTTAATTAGTCTGAATAGTTAAAGATAGTCTTATTGTCCATCTATTAATATAGCTGGACAATCAGCTATATTGATACCATAAAGTTCATTTTATCTGAAGTTGTAATCAGGCAACACAACACCTTAAATGAGGATCACACAATTGACTGAGAAAGACACAATGCAGTATCTCCCCCTGACCATGAATGAATAAAAACTACAGCTGAATGTGTTGATTAGTAATTGAATGCCAGTTAATTATGACTGAACAGTTATAAGAGAGTCGCCCTCCCACAGACTCTCCTGTATATTTACAGTCTGTTGCAGGGGTCTCGAACTCCAGGCCTCGAGGGCCGGTGTCCTGCAGGTTTTAGATGTGTCCTTGATCCAACACAGCTGATTTAAATGGCCAAATTACCTCCTCGACATGTCTTGTAGTTCTCCAGATGCCTTGTAATGAACTAATCATTTGATTCAGGTGTGTTGACCCTGGGTGATATCTAAAACCTGCAGGACACCGGCCTTCGAGGCCTGGAGGTCGAGACCCCTGGTCTGTAGTGATAACATCTGATCACTGGTTAACAAAGAGAAAACTACTCCATGGACTCTTCTGTTAACTAAATAACTCATGTGATATCATGATAAAGTTTGCTTTGTTATTTTGAGATATGCTATAGATATGTTAAATTACCAAAATGCACTTAGACGAATGCTAAATTAACCCTTTATTACATGAAAACAGGGTCAAATATCATATTAGATTGGATTTTCAGCTTGCAGCCAAGCATCCATCATATTAAAATAAGGCACTTTGAAATAAATGTCTTGAGCGGGGCATATATGTGAAATGTTAGATTAAGCCTTTACCTGATCTTAGCATCAGCTTTGGTGTAGACGGTAAGAACCAAGTCTGCAGTGATGTTGGGTTTGTTCATGAATGGGATGATCACAAACTCTCCAGGTTCCAGACTGAGGAGTTCAGTCACCTCTCTGGAACCACTATAACTGGTTGGTGTCTTCACAGGACTGCTCCTGCTAAAGAAATGTGATCCCAAGCGTCCTTGTGGGGTCTGGGAGAAATATGAACGAGTGAATATGATGAAACTGTTTCCCGAGTATCAGTGTATATCACTCAAGTTAATGCAATGCTGACTTTACTGTCAGTGCACAGGCAATGTTTAATATATTTATCATTGTTCGTACTTACCCCTGGCGGGACCTGTTGATTATTAACCAGAAACAAAAGTTTCAGTTTGGCTTGTTTCCACGGTAACATTCAACAGTGAATGGGAAATCGGTGATCGGCAATGTTTCCAAGAATATGTCTTTTTTTCTTTGTTTTTTTTTTTAATGTTACTAACTTAGCTGTTATTGCTGTCACTGAATTTGTTGTTCAAAAATTATTTTAATAACTTTTAGTAATTTAGTTTCTTCTTCATTATTCAGTTGTAGTATTTAACAGTTATTCATATTTCAGGAAGACCATTCAGAATAAATACCTTATAGACGTAAAGTCCAATGGGGTTGAGCTCTATCTTTTTGCGAGAATCCTGCTGAGGTCTCTCCATCAGGGAGAGCAAGATGTTTTTGTCTCCTGGCTCCTCCTTGTCTATAACACTCACCTGGATGCGATACTGAGGGTTTGTTGCAAAGGTGGCTACAGAGAGCGAGGAAACATCAACAATGCACGTACCATTATGAGAGATGTTTGGTGTTTGCATTGTGCTTGCACAGATACATTGACAGAAAAAACATAATATTTTTTTAGTGATAGTTAAAATAAACAAAGGAATGAACTTGTCTCACAGGGATTCACAGCGCCTCCTTCTACCCTGCCATCGTAAATCATGCATTTCCACTGACATTTAAAGTCGCCATCAAGAAAGTTAGGGGTCTCACAGCAGATGAATACTGCCCTGAAATAGCGAAAGAAGTCTTCCAATTCCATCCTGACAGACAGAGTAGCAGATAGAGATGGAAAAAAAAAGGAACATAAACATTAAATATCAACCAATAGTATAAGAACTTTGCAAAATACTGCGTCAAATTGATTGGATGATTTTTAATTTTTCAGAGCATTTTTTTTTATTTATAACTATTAACAGTAATCACTGTCCAAATATTTCTTCATGTGGGACATTTAATTAATTATTTTACCAGAACTCTCCATCATCACGATCGAAACACTTTTTTCGAACTTCTGGCCTTACTTTGTTCCACAAATCTGACCTGAGAACATGAAACAAATAAGTTAATGAAAGACTTGGAAAACAGAATTGTTTTTATATAAAAACTATCTATATAAATATATGAGGATTTGTTTGGTTTTTTTATCTATCTGGATGTTTAATTAAATGACAAACTTGTCGCTCCACTTTCCGTTCCACTCTCGTTTGCCCCATGGGTTCATAATTCGCACCAGTCTTACTTTGGAGCTGTTTAATTCCACCTTCAGTTGAAATGATAAAGTGAAAAAAGTCATGAAATAGAAATATAATCATTATCAGCAGGTTTTGATACCGTCACAACTGTCCTTTTCTTATTTTCACACACACACACTTTTGCAGCTTCATAATGTACCTCAGTGATGCCTGTGATAGAATAGGCATGCCCATCTACCAATCCAGTGTTGGCCAATGCATCCTGAAAAAGGCAGGTAAGATAAATTATCTATTGAGGGTTTTTATTTTGTTTTGTTTTGTTTTGTTTTAATGATTGGAAACGTAGTTATTACCTTGTTGTGCAAAGTCCCACAGCAAATCAGTGATTTGCACTTAGTGGCTCTGCTTAGTGTCAGCCAAAGCACATCAGGGCTTGGTGCGTTGGCCTCTGCGAGATTGTAAGTCTGGTTCACACCTCCAGTGAAATCTTTGAAGGCCTCTGATGATAACCCACCACGCATGTCTGCATATGAACCACAAACTCTGAAGGAGACACAAAGAGAAAGGGAAACATTTGTAAATCTTTTCTGTGGCTTTCTAAACTGATTTACATGAAAGTGTGAGAGCTGGTTATGTTGTGTACTTGGCATATGCCTTCTCCAGCAGAGGAGCCCAGAACTCATTTCCACATTTTGAGGACACAGACAGCAGCTGCTTGTTGATCGTTGGCAGATAATCATCGATGACAACATCTACCCACTTTCCAAACCTCCAGAACTGAAACAGAGACGACATGTAAAATTAAGAACCACAATGTGTTGTGTTTCTGTTTTGTGACAGTATTCTTTAGACACACTTTTTAATCGTTTGTTACCCTGAAGTGAAATATTCCTGCATATTTCTCAAAGGACTGGTCCATAGGCACAACTTGTACCATCAGATTTTTTTGGAAGGTCAGTGCAGATATTGCAGATAAAAACCAGCAGTTACCTGATGAAAGAAGAAAACTAATGGTTTTCTCAAGTTGTGGAACATAGTTGTCACTGTCATTAGCTATAAAAAAGAAATTGTTGCTTACCCACTTCGCCTTGTCCAAAGTCAAATCGTGACGCACCATCTGTACAGAAAGCCGGCTTATCATTGTTTCTTTGTTCTCTCAACAAATCCTTGCAAAGACAGTGGAAACAAGTCTGATGTTGACAAGCATGTAAAAAGAATCTGTTTTCCCTGCTGTACAGAAATGTATCTATTCTATTATATTTCAAACTCAAAGAAAAATAAATATATTTAAAATGATTTTACTGCTGGTCGAAGCCATTTCACTTCACTCTCCTGTGAGGAACTCATGTGAGGCAGGTCACCCAAAGAACGACCGTCTGGTGGGAACGCATTGTCTTCAAATAGTCCTCCTTTGCGGACGCAGTAATCTTTTATCTGAGCGAAGTCTTGATTTTTGAACTTAGCAGGGTTGGAGGGGCTTCCCTCGCTGCCATCTTGGTAACGCAAGTTGACGAGACAAGTTTCAG
>VUQR01030010.1:0-15540 GCA_015108515.1 Hemichromis elongatus
GACGAGGGTGAAGCTGGACCAGACGTGGCAGGGCCAGACGAAGGCGAAGCTGGGCCAGACGAAGGCGAGGCTGGACCAGACGAGGCAGGACCAGGCGAAGACGAGGCAGGACCAGGCGAAGGCGAGGCCGGACCAGACGAGGCAGGACCAGGCGAAGGCGAGGCCGGACCAGACAAAGAAACTGCAGCAGACGTGGGAGATGCAGAAGCAGCAGCCGGTGAAGATGTTGTAGAGGCTGCAGCAGGTGAAGATGTGGAGGCCGCAGGTTGTAGCGCTGCAGGCGGCGGCGTGAAAGCCGCAGGTGGTGGCGCTGCAGGCGACGGTGAGGAGGCTGCAGGTGGCGACCGGGCGGACTTCTCTGAACCGTCAGCAGAGCTGAGGATGTGCAGGCTGGTTCCACCCGGAAACCCAGCAGACGAAGCTTGATGCTGGCCAGGCTCTCCACAACCTCCAGCCAACCCAGAAGGCTGAACGGGCCCCTCGGACCCTCCAGCGGAGACGAGAAGGTGCTGGACGGGCTCACCAGAACCCCCAGCGGACACAGGAGACGGCTGCTCCTTCTCTTTACAGACTTTTGTTGCCCTGTCCCAGCTTTTTTGGAGACGTGTTGCATCCACGTTCATGAGATAATGAAATGTCTCCGTTTAAAATGTTCATGTTTTCTGGGTTAGATTGCTCATGCGATCTCTGCTTTTACTTTAATTTGACCAACTTTTGAATGAATCGAAGTTGAGTAACTTGCAAATAATTGTAAATAACCTTTCTGTAACCTTTTAGCCGCTGTTAACCTCCTACCTCAACGCCGATCTGCATACTGACAAACTTCGCCCACTGATGCATTTATACGAGCTGGCTCCCTCTGCCCACAACAAAAACACGCTTCACCTTCCTTCTGACCCCAACATCCAGTCTTCTGTAATACTTACATTAGGGGGCTGTCCAAATTCAGACTCAGAATGCGGCCGACAATTGCTTCCTCATTTTCCCCGGATTTTGAGCATGGGTCAGGTGATCCTTCTTGGCCCAACATATCCCACAATTCATAGCGCAGCCCAGCTGATTCCAGTTTCCAAGAATGGCGGCCGCTACTTAGTTTTATATTACTCTTATTCCTCTTTCTGGGTCACAAAATAAACTTTTCAGATATTTCCAGGTGAGAATGTCGCTGTGTAAACATCAAATATCTGCTCGGTTTATCAGGACATCACGTTAGCTAAAGCGCTCCGACGTCTTCAGAGGCGTCTGTTACCCACCAGCTCCATCGCTGACCGGGAGGTCGAGGCTCACTAGTGCCGGTGAGAACAGCGAACTCCCAGCACATCGTGCACACCCCCCACGGTCTTTGGCTCTTAAACAGAAGTGTGAGATGGACAGACTCAGCACAGATGCCCCCCAGGGATGTGTGCTCAGCCCCCTGTACGACTGTACAGCAACACACAGCTCCAACACCATCATCAAATTTGCAGACGACACCACCGTCATCGGCTGCATTTCTGATGGAGACGAGACGGCATACAGGGCAACGACAGCGACAACAACCTGCTGCTTAACGTCAGCAAAACCAAGGAGCTTATCGTGGATTACAGGAGACTGCAGAGAGGAGGCCACACCCCCATCCACATGGAAGGAGCAGATGTGGAGAGAGTCAGCTGCTTCAGATTCTGGGCATCAACATCAGCGAGGATCTGAGCTGGTCACACCATGTTGGTGTGGTCACAAAAGCAGCAAGACAGCAGCTCTGGTTCCTGCAGCGCCTGAGGAGATTCAGCAGAACCCAAGAATACTAACAAACTTCTACAGATGCACCATTGAGAGGATTCTGACTGGCTGCATCACCACCTGGTACGGCAGCTGTAAAGCTCTGCAGAGGGTGGTGAGATCAGCACAGCGCATCACCAGGACTGAACTGGCAGCCATGCAGGCTCTCTACAGACAGGCTGCATGAGGCAGACGCAGCTGATCCCAGCCACAGACTGTCCACACTGCTGCCGTCCGGCAGGCGGTTCAGGAGCATCCAGGCCTGCACTAGCAGACACAGAGACAGTTTCTACCCACAAGCCATCAGGCTTTGAACTGCTGACGTCCCACACACACCACTACACACTCACTGCAATTGCAGGACTCTGCACACTGTCACTTCAACTAATGCCAGTTAAATGCTCATTGCACAACCTTTAAATGCCAACTTGTCTTAAATGATCTAATATTTAATACTCTTTTCTCCTTTCATTGTTATTATGATCATTATTAATTTATTTCTGCTTTATATATAACTGCACTCTTTATATGCTCATGTAAAGCTGGATAAATGTGGTTGGAAACTTTTTTTGAAAATTCTGTTTTTAGCGTTTACATGTGGACGGAAATACGTTTCCAAAACTGCAGGTGTGGACGGGAACAGAAAACCTCCGTTGTCAAAGATACCTGTACGTGTGGACGTAGCCCGGGACAGCTGGTGACGCACATCTGAAGGCTAGACCGTCCAATTTCACAGCCTCACACTCCCGGCCTGGTCGGATGCGGCCTTGGTTTTGGGACACAGCTATTGTACCACTAAGTTGCGCTATTGTCACGTGACTCCGGCCAAACTCCAGGTAAAAAATATCATATTTAAGATTTCCCTTAGTTCAAAATCTAAACACGTTGTTGATGGCAACTTAAAAACAAGGCCAATTAAAAAGGTTTTCTCTATAATTTGGCATTTCTCTGTGTCCAGTAACGAATACCATCCCATTAATGTCTGTTCTTTTCACCCTAAACATGCCATAAAACGATAAAACATGACACATAAAACCTGTATATACAGTAAAGTTTGATGTCATGTGGAGGTTTCTTTCCGTTCCTTTATCTTATAAAGTATGTTTACTTTCTTTTACTCCAAACTCTGTTTGAGGATATGTTAAAATTCATACCTTATAGATGAGGACACACTCTCCAGTTCAGTCTGCATGTAATATCTACAAATAAAATCCATCAATATTTTCTTATTTTTCCCAGGTTTAGATAAAGTTCAAATATTAAATATGTTATAAATATCAAATGAAGACTCTCCAGTTCTGCAGGGGTCACTACATAAAACCTGCTTAGAGAAATGCAGACGCACAGAAATAAATGTTTGTAAGTCTCCACTCTCTGTTTGCTGCGGTTTCTCACACATTAGTCAGAAATATTCTTAATATTTACACCTGCTCACAGGAAGTAGACATAATAAATGAAACTTGTGCACACACGGATCCTCTGCTCTTTATTTCATGATGAAGTGAAGCGTGCGATACTTTATGTCTACATGGAGGTACAACATGTGGGGATGGAAGCATGAAGCAGCAGCTTTAATCTGCAGCTTTGTACAACATGCGTTGTGGGAGGTGCTGCGAGCATGTATACAGTATACAGATGTGTCAGTTGGTCCCATATGAAAAGGACACAGAGTATTTACAGTACTGGAAGGCTACCACACACAGATGGTTATCAAGTTAAATCTACATCATCCACTCCTCCACCTCAGGAACACATAACGTTCAAACTGACCAATGACAGAACTACAGTTCAGTCATGTGATCCGTCATGCAGCAGGCTAAATGTGCTGAATATGTTCATCTAAATGTGTTTGTACAGGTGGAGAGCTTTAATCTCGGAGCATTATGAGGACTACATTAGCTACAGTAAAAGACTTTAAAGGGAACCTCAGCGGCGGTACGGCGCCACATTCTCAGCATCAGCACCAGCCACGAGCTAAACGGCACAATGAGAACGGAGAACGCCCAGCAGTCCACAGCCTCGGTTGTTTCTGCAGGTGCTTCAGTAACAAGACCAGATCTAAATGTAAGGTCATACTAACTCTCACAGGCAGCGTAACAGATGGACGCAACTGAAAACTGCTGCCAAAGCAGACATGCCTTAAACCTGCACTCATTTTAAAGGCCACCAGGGGGCAACAGTTGTGGGTCCGACAAGACTTCCTGTCCTGTAATGTCTGTGACCTCTGACCTCTGTAAATACTTCCTAATGAGTTTGAGCTCCATCACCTTTTCACGTCAAACTGAATAAAACTTTGTTCATGTTATAATTTATACATTTTTTTAACTTTGACTTTTGCTCAGAAATTGTTAGCCAATGAGTGAGCGGTATCAGTCAGACCCAACCCCTTTTGGTCACACTTTCAAAATGTCACACGCTGATCTAGAGGCTTCAACCACGGGCCACATCACATCCGTCTGTTATAGTATCTGTGGTAACGATGGAGCTCAGAGCTATGCTAACATCTCTGTTGTTCTCACCACTCAGACGCTGCAGAGTTATGAACAGGAGTCACGGCATCAAAAATCATTTCACCTGTTGAGGCTATCGCTCAGTTAGCAAACATCGCGAGAGGAAAAGCTCGATGGAGAGACGTTTATGTGCGGCACAGAAACACAGCGGGAGCTTCATAACTCAAATAAAATCGCAGGCATCCTTTTTCCTGTTAGCTAGCTTTCAGCCATAGGTCTGTATGCACAAACACGCTTTATTCTACTGAAGCACGTCTGACACTCAGTTGTTTGTTGCTGGTTCATGTTGTCTGGAAACCTGTAATTGCCTCATTTGGGCACAGAGGGCGCTGTTCCGCCAATGCTACGTCACACAGAGGTGGTGGTAACACTACACAGACCGACGTGGTGTTCTGGTTTTATCTTCAACGGCCAGACAAAAAGAATTGCTTCTTCTTCAGGTTGATGGAGCGCGTTTTCTAAAGGTCTGTTCTTTAATCCATCCAGGCTGGAGAGAGTGAGTCTGAGCGAGCTGAAGGAAATGATCACTAATTATTTATCAATTATCTGTTTGTTAAAACCGGCTCCAGAAAGCTGCTTTCATACTCATTCATCAGTTTCAGTCAGTAAGTGTGATCTACATCTAGTCCTGGACTCGCTCAGGTTTACCTGCCTTCACACGCTGCATGATGTGAATCACACAATATACACACACCAGCATCTAAAAACAGTACAAACGGTATAAAATACAGACATAACAAAACAGAGATCATTTTGAAAGGCATCAATAAGAGTTAACAGTATGATCATATTTCAGCTGACTGCACTGATGCTGTAAGACTGTTAGTTTGAAATGTGCTAAATGTGAATAACTTCCTGTAGTAAGTGCACATTTAAAGGAGAAGTGTCAGATAAATACATATAAATGTAAAAGGTTGCACGTGCATTTATAAAAAATCGAAACATTCGGAGAAACAGGATCAAAGAGTCAGTTTGGTAAAAAAACAAACACAAAAGCAAACAAAGTCAAATAAAACGATGAAAGCAGAGTTCTGTTTCCTTCCTGTTTCAGTCTTTAAAACTCAAGAAGCCGACGTTTGCACGAACGAGGAGCACACATTAGATGGATATCAGCAGAGCATACGTGCTCGATAATGAGCTGCGTCTTAGATGGGCGGAGCTTATTTATGTGTTTGTCATCATGTACGTTCTTTAAGAAGCACAGAGATAATTTTACAGTGTGTAAAACGTGTGAGCACATTTGGTTTTCCTGGAACAGTCACAATAAAAGACAGTGACGTGTTAACAGACTACACACTGACCTCCGCCCAGCAGCTACACCTTTGGTCTGAAACTGAAAGGAGGGAAGCGTTTACTTGGATGTGGAACAGGAAATGAGGCGTGACCAAACGTGTGGTCATGAGCAGGAACAAAGTCTGAGCTGCACAGTCTGATGGCTGCTGTCACACAGCATTTCTGTCCTTCAGAGGCGTCCTCGTCGTCTCCTCGTCGTCTCCTGCTCATCATTTTACAAAGCAAACAGGTGTTCCTGCTGACGTCAGTGTTGTTACCTGAGAAGGTCGTACAGGGCCGAGGTTTCACAGGTCACGTGGTTTCATGGACTCCACGGGACGCTGGCTCGTCTTTTCTCCAGCGCTGACGTGCTGATTGCAGCAGACATCTAAAGGCAGTCAAGACTATTTGGTAAAACAAAGCGCGGATAAAAAAGGATAAAGGTTGTCCAACAGTAAGGTCTCGATCTGTTGCACACTGAACCAAACAGACCGTCAACAGGAGGAGGCATCGTGAGCAGCTGCATAGCTAGATTTACTGTTTCAAGCAAAAACGCCTCTTTAGATCACACATTACTGCACAAAGACACACCAACACACACACAATGTCCTACATACGTCAATGTTACTGCTAAAATTGCACCAGGTATCCTTTATAAGGTCTCTTAGATCCCCAAATAACTTTGTTAAAGTGCATAAAGACATGACTGCTGTTTTGATAACATCACCTGTGGTCATTCAGACTACCTGCACTACCAGCCCACAGGTGCAGGTACATGAAGCTTCCTACCAAAACAAGCAAGTCTCCAGGTCTGTGCTGGGTTCAGTCCTCAGCCAGCATCGAGCTCTCAACGGGGAGGAACCCTGGTCCATGTCAGACCCAAACAGTTACCGCTGGTCCTGCAGCAGCAGCACAAACGTTTATAGGTGAAAGAAGCTGAAGCTGAGTCCATTCAGATCCCTCTGTGATACAGGACACAGCTCCACAGCAGGAAAACAAGCCTAAAGAACTCAAAGGGAATATCTCACTCAGGCCTGAGCAAATGGACCTACGACGAGCTCTCGGCCACGCCCACATCCTACTCACAACGGGAAACATGAGGAAAAACCTCCACCCACACTGACGGTCACAGCTGGAGGCACAGCAGAGATAAAGAGGCGACAGACTGTAGGAGCACTCAGGGTGAGTCTGTGGAGCTCGAAGCTTCGTTCGTTTTGACACCAATTGAGATCTCTAGGCTCGCAGATACAACAAGTCCTTCAAAGCCTGAAAGTATTGCGGTAAGTATTCCTTTACTTATCCTACGGAGACTCCTGTAGATCAAACCAACCCCTACAAACAGCTGACTACACACACCAGCCACAGAAAGAATGATTGGGCCTCATCACCCTCACCACGACTGTTTGGTCATCACGAGTTATCTGATCTAGGTAACATATCAGAGGTCACAGGTCCTGTCCAGGAAGAAACACATAGTAGAAACTCCAGTTCTGTAATTTGATGCAGAGGGACGGGTTTTCTATCCAGCTCAGAATGGGCTCTGCGGGGTTTGGTTCTTGGTCGGAGCTGCAGGGGCCACACAGGTATCAGCTACCGTCTCACTTTTCCACAACAAAAGAAAAGGAAGACAAAGAGCAAGACAATTAATGAGATCTTAAAGAAAAGCAAACTTCTGATCAGATTAGAAGCAGGTCATCCCGCCAGGCTCAGAGGTGGTGGTCGCCGTGCCGCCTCCTCCAACCAAAAAGACGGCCATGCTGGATTTGGACTGGTTTAATTTAGGGATGCCAACACTTCCTGCTCTACGAAGACCAGACGAGAACTGGTTCTGGCTGCTGTGGCTGCTACTGGTGTCAAACTCGAAGTCCGGGTCAAGACCCGTATCCGTGGAAACCACCCAGGAAGCTGGGCGCCATTTTTTCAGTGTGTATGGAGTCTTGACCCGGCGCTTGATTTTCTCCCCTGAGGCGCTCAGACTGCCGTGATCCACCACCAAAGCACCATCTGAGGAGAAGAAAGTATTACAGATGTAAGAAGCTTGTACTGTTTGTGCTTCTTTGTGGAACACCTCAAAGGTCAGCTCTACCATAGTGGACAGCAGAGATCAGCCATGCAAGACCTGGAGCTCAGGCCTCAGACTGATGATGTGACTGAGCCCCGACACACTGATAACGACGGCTGGCTCAAATATTATGAGCTGAGTTTTAGAGAGAGAGATCGCTGTAATCGGTTTGTCTTTGATGACCTGATTACATCACGCTACACAGTAAAACGAACTACTGAGCACAGACTGTCCAGCTCGAGTCAGTTTTGTGGTCTGTAAAAGCAGAATCTTTAACTTAAAGTTTTATTTAAAAGTTCAACTACAGAACAAACGTGACTCGCCTGAGGAGGTGCAGGGAGAGGACAGGTCCAGTGAACGGGGCCGCTCAGGTCTCCTGGCTTCGGTCTGTCCCACCTGGGACCGCATCACACCTGCTGTTTGTGGCTCTAAAGCTGAACTTTGGAGACCTGCAAGTTGTGGAACTGAAGTTTCTGCAGGAGCTGTGATGTCTGAATCTTCACATCCCAAAGCTTCTAAGGTTTGCTCCTCTGGAGACAAAGCTCCTGGATCTGAAAGTGGAGACCCTAGAGTTTCTGGTGTTGAAGATTTCCGGAAGAGGGTTAATGCTTCTGTCACTGGGGCTTCAGGTGCTGCTGAGGCCTGGGTTACTGAAGCTTCTGGAACTTTTTCTTTTTCAGCTTTTGTCAAGTCAGAATGTGGATCTTTGCAGCCTCGGAGCGTAGCAGCAGGGAGACAACGGACTGGTTGATCTTTTGAGTTTTGGGCACATTTGGGGGTGGACGTGGTTTCGGAGCCTTCCTGGAAACACAGACCTGTATCTACACCTGTACTTTGACTGTGGGTGGTGGGAGGGGCCTGCAGTGAGAGGGCTTTGCCGAGTGAAAGGAGACCAGAAGGAGCAGAAAGGTGAACCTTATGTTCCGGATCAGAAGCTGGGGGAGGCTCTGCAGAGGAACCCAGAGCTAGCCTGTTGTTGTTGTTGTTGGAGTTTGACCCTCGACCCGATAAGATGTTCCCAGCTCGGCTGTGACGATGACGAGCAGGAGGAAGTGCTTCGCTCTCAGCAGGAAGCTGCTCTCTGCTCAGCAGAGGTTCATGTTCATCAGGACTGAAGTTGAGCAGATTCAAGCGGCTGTCTTCTCCTCCCCTCATCCCTCCCTTCAGGTTCTGCTCCCCCTCCTCCTCCTCCGTCTGTGGTCCCGCCGGATTGGTTCGACCTCTGCCTATCATACTGTTCGTCATCAGGGTGGGGACGCCTACGCTGTGACCGCTGCCGGCTTCTGTGATAGGCTGGGCCTCTTTTCCAGCTCCAGCACTGCTTCTCATGTTTGCGCTGTTAGTAACCGTGGTTACCAGGTGTGGTTCTGCAGCCATAGCAACCGTCACTGTGTTCATCTTGGCAACACCTGTTTCCACCTGAAACATAAAACATTTTGCATGAGTGACACAGCTGGTCTGCCGGACCCAGCTTCAGCTCACCTGGTGGAGTCGTGTCACGGTGAACCTGTCTGATGATCAGGTGGAGAACTCATCTGACCCGGTCAGATCTAAGCCCTACCTGTCGGTGGTTGGACTTGAACTTCCCCAGCTTCAGCCGTGACGAGGTGAAGCCGCTCTCCTTGACTTTGGGCAGCAGATGGAGACTGGTGGGTCTCTGAGGCAGATTCTGCTGTTTGGGGAGTGGGTGGATGGAGGAAGGGGGGCTATCTACACCGTTAACAGTCCGCAGGCCACCATGAGAGGTGGATGCTGAGCTGTTCACCTGAAAAAAAGCAACAAGCGTGAGGACATCTGAGACGTTCGTTCATCAGCAGCCACGCGCTGTACAGGCCCTCAGCAGTGTGTACCTGATGGTGCAGCACGTTGGTAGGTTGTGAGTCTGAGCCAAACTGCTTCTGTGAATGCTCCATCAGGTTTTCATCAGAACTCTCCCTCAGGTTCTTATCGACCTGCGGACACAGATGTTGGCAGATGTTAGTGTGTCCCGATGGAGGCCACTGAGACCGAAGAAAGAATTCAAGGTTAAAACCTCTCTGGGGTCGAGCTTTGTGGCCTCCAGGTCTTCTTCTGTGAGATGCAGGCAGACTGGGACACTGGGCACAGCACCACCTGGAGGACAGCAGCAACAGAAACACGTGAGGTCACAGCAGCAGAACCATAATGCTTCACACTGTCTCTGCATTAATGAGGTGTTTGGGTTTATGTCGGGGGCGTGGCTGTTTGCTACCTGTGTGCTGAGCTGCAGAGATGGTGCAGAGTAAGGTGGGCGGGGTCAGGACGCTGGTGGTGGACACGCTGCTGTCTATGGACAGTCGAGCCTGATGGACAGACGGACACAGAGTGATGAGACGCGTGTGCGGTAACGGTTCGTTCAGGTGTGCTTTAATGGCGGCCGGCTCCTACCTGCGCCTGCTGCCGTTTATAGTTGATGGAGTTCCTGTTCCTCTCGGCACCTTCTGCTCCATTCACAGTCGTCTTGATGACTGATGCCTGGTGGTCATCTCCCTGGACATTTCTGACCACGCCCACATGAAGATCCTCAATTAATGGGGAGGCAGAGCCACCGTGAGGAGGCCACCGGCCATGAGACAGATTCCTGAGTGAGACACAGGAAGTCATTAAATCATGAATTCCTGTGTCTCAGTTTTAGACTGTGATACTGTGTACCCGTGGTACCCGTGGTACCCGTGGTACCCATGGTACCGTGTGTACCTTTGGTTGTGTACTGCAGTGTGTGTACTCAGCAGTGTGAGTTCATAGAGCCTCTCCTCTGCACACTGAGCGGTGAGCCGAGCCTCAGCGTCCTGATCCCAGCAGTCCTCCATTGTCTCCTTCAGCGAGCGCAGTAACTAAAGTACACAGAGTGAGAGACACGTCGTGATTACATCCAAAATACTTTTGGGAATAAACCTTTGAACTGTACTCTAACTTCAAGTAACCAGACTTATGCCCTGAGTTCAGGCTGTGGAGCAATCTGACAACATCAAAGAAAGACGGACCGGGCTGTTCTCCTTCCAGGCCTCCGGGAATCTGGGTCTATATTTCTCTCTGACCACCAGGCTCTGCATGTCCTCGAAGCTCGGATGGTTCCCGAGCTCGGCCTGGAACGCCAGCTGGTACTCTGGCACAGCTTCCCCTGAACGAGCAGCGAACACGAACACGCTGTCAGCTGAGAGGTGCTACTTTACTGTGTGTAAGCAGGCGGCGTGGAGGTGAGCACACCACATACCTGGGAACAGGTCGGAGCACCTCCTGAAGCTCTCCCAGTACAGCAGACCCAGAGCGTAGACGTCCACCTGCTTCAGCGCCGACTCGCAGTCTCTGAGATTTAGAGCTCCGCCCAGAACCTCCGGAGACATATACCGCACCGTCCCCACCTACACACAAACACACCATCCATCAGCTCCGCCCTTTGCTCTTTCTTCACCTGCACATCCAGATCAAATGTTTATGAACTTTGACCTCAGATATGGCCATGGTGTCGTCGTCTCCGGGGCGACAGGGCCGGGGTCCCGTCAGTCTCATGGACAGGCCGAAGTCGGCGAGGACGCAGGACAGATCGGCTCGGACCAGGACGTTCCTGCTGGTCAGGTCTCTGTGGGCGACGGCCGGTTTGTGCTGGTCTGAGACAGTCGGGTTACACGTTTGTTGTTGTTTACATTCGACCAGGTAAACAAAGACAGCAGGGAATAAAAGCACAAACAGGAAGAAACAAAGAGCACAACGTGCACACGTTTCACAGCAACGCAGCCAAACGCTGACAACAAGCTGAAGCTGAAACACAAAGAAGACTTTCATGGTCGGTGTTTCCTGTCACAGGTTTGGAAACATGAAAAGAATGACAAACTGATCCTTTTTAATGGTTTTACTGTTAAAAATAATAATTCTATCAAAAACATCATTCTTGGTTTTCATGCAACAACAAACTATTATGTTTATGAACAGCTGACTGTTATCTGAGCCTGTGCTGTCAGAGAATCCAAACAAAAACAGATTAATGCTCCAACCTCAAAGCCAGCGGGGATTTATCCCAATATTTACATATTTATTGTTCCCGGTATTTTTGAATTTGTTCTCTAAATAAACAAATAAAAGCAGCAGACTGGGTGTGTTCCAGCCAGCAGGGGGAGACACAGCACCTGTTTCCAGATACTCCTTGCACGGATCAATCCGCTGCTGAAAATAGACCCTGAGAGTGGTACCGGTTCCTTTCCCACGTGTGATTAAAACCGGTGATGAAGAAACGAAGACGACTCTGCACGAGCGACCCAAGGTCGTCTTACCTCCGCGGTGAAGCTCAGTGTGCAGGAAGGCGAGGCCTCTGGTCACGCCGTGAGTCATCCTGCAGCAGGTCAGCCAGTCCACAGAGTGGAGAGACAAGTAGTGAGACAGGCAGCCCTGGGACACACACAGATAGACACACACACTTACTATGTCGCCTTGCCTTTGCAGGTAGGTTGGTCTACAATTAGAACAGGCCTTTATTTTAACTGTAAATGTGTACAACAGACAGCAGCAATAAACAACAAACAGGAGAAATATATACAAAACTAAGAAGAAGACACACATTACAGAACAAGTTGCAGGTGGTGGGCGGGGTCACCTGTGATTGGCCTGGCTTACCTGAGACAGAAGGATCTGGGGATCACTTGACAGCTGGGTCTAGAGATGGCTTTCTAAGTAAAGGTTTAACTACAACTAAGATTGAGGCATTAATTAATGGCGGGACGTAGGAATGGGGTCTAAAAGACACGTTGATGGTTTGGAGGAAGTAATTATTGAAGTTAACTCAGAAAGATCAATTGGAGAAAAAGAGTCTAAATGAGAGTCAATGGTACTAAAAGTAGCTGTAGATAATGTTACATCTGTGAGGTGATTATGGGTCAGCAGCGCTCTGACTGTTTGTCAGCCTGGCTACAGTGCTGAAGACGAACCTAGGGTTGTTCTTATTGTCTTCAATCAGTGAGGAATAGTAAGATGTTCTAGCTTTACGGAGGGAGTAGTGTTCAGGTAGCTGCTCTCTGTGTTGGCAAAGTTTATTTCTAATGTTTTATTGCATTTATTGATACGTTCATTTTTTATTTATTTGTTTATCTTCCATATATTCACTCTGTAACACAAACGATGCAGCAAATAAAGTTCAAAGACTGCAGAACGTTAGAGTGGTGACTTCATGGTTGATGTTCAGCCTTAAGATGAACTGTTCTGTGTGTGTGTGTGTGTGTGTGTGCGCGTGTGTGTGTGTGTGTTTGTTGTGAGCAGACAGCTCAGCAGGTAATTACTGTCTGAGGGCTGCAGAGGAATGCAGAAACCCACCAGGCCAGACATCAGTGCATCACTGTGTGTGTCTGTGTTTGTGTGTGAGATACACTGATAACAACAGTCTGAACGTGTTTTCACATGTTGGGATACTTTGGAATATTTTGAGCCCTGATGATGTCAGACAGATGCAGATTTAAAAAATGATGTGAGGTCATCTGAAGTGTGTTTCAGGTTCCAGAGACGAATTTAACAGTAAAGTCTGCTCGTGGCTGCCTGGAAGGAAAGAAATCAATCTGAAGACTGACGGAGGTTTGGAAGCTGATCTGGGTGTGTGTGTGTGTGTGTGGATGGTTTAGTGCCTGGGAGGACATCTGTGGACAGTGAGGACATGTATTTCAGTCCTCACAGTGTGGCAGACTGTCACACTGTGAGGTTCCAGCCTGTCAGTGAGGTCCTCACAGAGGCAGACAAACGTATGTGTGTGTGTGTGTGTGTGTGTGTGCGTGCGCGTGATCAGAGGCTCCAGACAGGAAGAGGGTGTGAAGGCGCCGTCTTTCAGCACAATAACAGACTAATGGAGAGCGGAGGTGAAGGCTGACAGCTGCACTGTGAGACTGTGTGAAGGTGCTGCTGGCGCCCCCACAGGCTGCAGACCCCATTACACCACAGGGCAACAACAGACAAGCTCAATGTGTCAGGTTTGGCCTGAGGGGGCGCTACAGGCATGAACGTGGAGGGTTAAAGTGAGGAGAGCTCAGAGAGCAGACACAGTCAGAACATACCTGAGGCTCAGCCAGGTCATCTGACCAATGGCTGATCGGCAGCAGTCAGACTCGGTCTGTCACGGCCAAACGAGGCCCACAGAAAGCTGCAGATCTGTGCAGACTTGACCCCTGACCACCAAGGCCTTCCTGTGTGGGCTCTCTCAGTCCTCCGGTGGGTCCACGGGGACTCGTCGTGGACAAGCTTCAGCGCTGCTGTGATGAACTTACGTGTGGGTAGTACTCCATGATGATCAGGAACTCGGGGCGTCCTTCTGCCGTCGTCCTCTCATCCGCGGTCAGGAAGTGAGCGATGTTGTCGTGCTGCTGCAGCAGAGGCACACAGTAGATGGCGCGTTCGTTGACGTAGTTCTGTCGGTTAGCTGAGCCGAAGAGTTTGACGGCCACACAGCGCTCATTAAGAGAACCGCGAAACACTGCACCGTAACGGCCTCGACCAATCAGCTGCCAGGACAGAGGACAGAAACAGAAAAGTGAGCTGTGGTGTTCCTCAGGGGACAACTGGAGGTCCTCAGACGTTTGTGCATCATGTTTTTATGCTGCATTCACTTAAAGAGCTCAAACATGGAGAAATCAGTTTGGATATTTTAAACAAACTGTACCCTTCATATCTTCCTGATTAGTCTGTTTCTAATGGCCCCGCCTCTTCTCTTAAAGGAGCAGTGCAACAATTTTTGTGCAACCTCTGAGGTTCTCCCTGAGCTTTTTCTTTATGACCACATGAAGGTCCTGTAGATGGTGTGGCTCGGACCTCTGATAAAATAATAAACACACTGACTCGAACTTGACTCTGACTCATCAACTGTATCAAACGACAAAAATGATGATTTTTAATTAAACAGGAATTGTCTTCATTTTCAGAGCCGTCAAACGATTTTATACAAACGCTGCTGCACAGTTATCAGAAACATAGAAACGTTTCCTGTTGTAACTCGTTGCTGTATAAACAAACTGAGGTGTCACGTTCAAATCAGGGAAACTCATCAAGAAACAAGAAGTTTAAGGTGAAAAAAAAAGCCTCCAGCGTGAGCTGAGGCGGAGGCAGGGGTCAGAGGTCACAGGTGGATGGCCAGTTTGCACCGACTGTCTCTGTGACGGCGTGCTGCTCTTCTTCCTGCTGTGATGAAGTTTATCGTCTGAGAAATATCATAGAAATAAACCTGTGCAGCTGCTACAGGGAGGAAACCCTCTGTGTGAGTCTGTGTGTGTGAGTCTGTGTGTGTGTGTGTGTGTGTGTGTGTGTGTGTGTGTGTGTGTGTGTGAGTCTGTGTGTGTGTGTGTGTGTGTGTGTGAGTCTGTGTGTGTGTGTGTGTGTGTGTGTGTGTGTGAGTGTGTGTGTGTGTGTGTGTGTGTGTGTGTGTGTGTCTGTGTGTGTGTGTGTGTGTGTGTGTGTGTGTGTGTGAGTCTGTGTGTGTGTGTGAGTCTGTGTGTGTGTGTGAGTCTGTGTGTGTGTGTGTGTGAGTCTGTGTGTGTGTGTGAGTGTGTGTGTGTGTGTGTGAGTGTGTGTGTGTCTGTGTGTGTGTGTCTGTGTGTGTGTGTGTGAGTCTGTGTGTGTGTGTGAGTCTGTGTGTGTGAGTCTGAGTGTGTGTGTGTGTGTGTGTGTGTGTGTGTGTGTCTGTGTGTGTGTGTGTGTGTCTGTGTGAGTCTGTGTGTGTGTGTGTGTGTGGGTGTGAGTCTGTGTGTGTGTGTGAGTCTGTGTGTGTGTGTGAGTCTGTGTGTGTGTGTGTGAGTGTGTGTGTGTGTGTGTGTGTGTGTGTGTGTGTGGGTGTGTGTGTGTGTGTGTGTGTGTGTGTGTGTGTGTGTGTGTGAGTCTGTGTGTGTGTACCTCCAGCAGTTTCAGGTTGTCGAGGTCGATGGAGGACTCGGCGTTCGCTGCCTCCATCCCATCCAC